>JBBBDQ010001498.1:440000-677500 GCA_037127315.1 Ascarosepion bandense
TCTCTGCATGATCTTTACCGTTTAAAAATTCCTCTGACTTCTCAGTAAACGCTGAACAATATCAAAGATGAAGGAAGAACTTGAAGCAATTGAAATGTGGTTCTACAGAAGGATGCTGGGAATATCATGGCTCGAGCACGTGAACAATGATGACGTTTTGGAAAGGATGGACACGAAATGGAAATTAATACTGAGCATCAGGAAGAGACAGCTAAAATTCCAAGGACATGCAATGTGGAAGGAGGGCTTGGAGAACCTGATTCTAATAGGCCAGATAGAGGGAAAAAGAGATAGAGGAAACCAGCGGATAACATATTTGAAGGGCCTGAGCAGGTGGATGACTGAACGCGGGTTGTGTGGTGTAAAAGAAGAAAGCGTGCTAAGAGCCACCAGGGATAGAGAGACATGGAAAGCCATGATCGCCTACGTCTTAAAAGGACAGGGCACATTGAAGAAGATACCGTGCAGATAACTTTATAAAATTCTTTTTTTTTTAATAAAGCAGTTGTCAATTTTTGTTTTTTTATTTCATTTTTATTTGAAATAGGGGTCCACTTAATGTAGTGAATTAAATTATTTAATGGGGCAGGTTGGAACTATAGCCGGTCCGCCATTGAATATATATATATATATATGTTTTATTATAGGTATATGAATTAATAAATATACATACACTCATGTAGAAGCACACATATAAAGTATTGTTCCGATGTTAATAAAAATGTGATCAAGGTAGTATAGAGAGAATTATTAATTATATATTAATACATATATATATCATCCTACGTCGGTGGCATGATTCGGAGTTTCATGCCCTACGCAATCACCAGGTGCATATTACACACACACACACACACACACACACACACACACACACACACACACACACATACATAGGGTGTAGACACTCCGACTGACACAAAACCCGTCTAGTTTCGATCTCGGCTAGAGTCAAGTAGATGTCTAGCCACACTGATGAGTTGTAATACAACGAAACAGGCTTGCATATAGATGACAAATATATATATATATATATATATATATATATATATATATATATATATGAAAAGTGTATGTATATAATTATAAATATATATATATATATATGCAATTTTTTATATATATTATATTATTTATATATTATATATGCGTGGTACTTATTTGAAAGTGCTCAATATCAGTGATAAAGCTGACATATTCATATAGATAGGTGTGAGTTTGTTACTCTCGGTTTCACGCTCTTGCGATGAACGTGAAACCCAGGGTCACAAACTCACATCTATCTATCTATCTATCTATCTATCTATCTATCTATATATCTATCTATCTATCTATCTATAGATCACTGTAGTGCACCTATTGTGCATTGATGTCTCACTACAGCAACCATGGCGGGCAACGGTCTTCCAACATGCTACTCCAGAGGAATAACCATATACACGTAGTCGTGTGTGTGTGTGTGTGTGTGTGTGTGTGTGTGTGTGTGTGTGTGTGTGTGTGTGTGTGTGATCAGAATATCCTTCTATAACTGCTTTGGAAAGAAGGCAAGTAGAAAACGGGTTAAGAGTGACCAGTGGTAGAGGGAGACCTGGAAAGCCATAATCGCCTTCGTCACAACAATGATAATGTATAGATTTGATTACATCTGGACATTACTTCTGATCTTTCATTTAGTAATATTGTTTCCAGAACCAATAAAATATCAGAAGTAATGTCCAGATGAAATTACATCTATAGAGGATCATACAAACTTGGATGAAAGTGTTTTAAATTCTTAAGTAACTCCTAAAATTTCGGTTGTTTAAAAATTTCAATCTCATGTTCATAAAAATCCTGGTTGTACATTTGAAAAACGTTGGAAAATCAGTTATTAAAAATCGCCTAAATATACCGAAATGTCGAATCCTATGTTAAAGTGAAATTAAGCTCTCCAAACATTCTGAAGATGAGACTATGATCTCGAAATATTAATGATTATAAATAGGTAATACCCAACACCTTCATTGACTTGCTTTATTTTTCTAAACGCATTGTGATAGTCTTCAAAACCTACCCATATATATATATATATATATATATATATATATATATATATATATATATTGTGCTTGAACAGCATCGACATAACAATTGATCATAATGTATAGCGTGAATGAAAAGAGATAAATAGATTAATACAAAATAAATGACTTTTGCATTCTGTTGTCTCAATATGGCACCGCTTTAATTAAAAGAACGTATAAACATGAGGAACGAGTGGACCTCCTGTTCAATATGTATATGTATTCTTCTAAGACATATATATATATATATATATTGATTTTTGATAGCTCCATAACAACATTTTACGCCGTACGATATATTGTGTTCGATGTCTTTATGATCATATCTTATAACTTACAATGTATGACGTCTCAAGAAATGTTATATGTTTTTATGACATCATGACTTTGTTTGAAAAGATCTCATGCCATCATAAATCGTAGTTATATACAGAACTTTGTCTTTTTATGATTACGATTTATGACGTATCATTTACGTCTTGCGACTAAGCCTTTCATGCATCTATATCGTCTTTTGATATATGTTGTCTTATGATGTCACATTAATAAAGCTTGTCTTTATGACTATGTCTTATAGATGCTTATAGTAGTGCAGTGGATATCGTCTCAGAACGCAAAATCGAAGAGCCGAGTCAAATTCCAGCTGAATTCCTTGCATTCACTTACGCACAAATACCGTCTCTTTCCTCCAGTTATGGATTAAATAACAGGACAGTTTGTGTTCTATGGCCTTGGCTGGCAACCAGTCTATCGCAGAAAGTAATGGCAACATACTGCGGGATAATCTTCTTCCCGAGACCTAATCGCCCAAGCGTGTATGTATCATGTATGACACTTAACTAACTGACTGACTGGCCGATTTATAGCACATGATTCCCGATACCGTGACATAAATCCACATTTTATGATTTACATTATCGTACGAGAATGTCTTATCAGTAATTCTATCATGTCCTTGTGATTACTGCTTATGATGTATTATATCTTATGAGTCGGTTTTTAATGTCGCCATGGCTAGTATTTGGGCCGATACTTTCTCAAAAATATAAAATATAAATATAGAGGGTGTTTCAATTATTTAGACCTATTTTAAATATGAATTAATTTTAAGCGTCTAATGAATTTTTTCAATTTCTTTCAGATTTAACAACTTCAATCTTTGTTAATTTCAACCACGGAAAGGTTAAAAAAACAATCAAACAACGTGTTAAAGTTATCAAACTATATTAAGAAAGTGGCGTTCAAAAAAGAAAACTTTCCAATTCGCATCATCTCTCGAAACAGTGATAGTAAATTCATATGTCAGTTCTCAACCGATTTAATATTTTAGGTATAAATTCCATTTTGATAGGGTATTTTAAATTTGTTTTTATATCTGCACTTGAAGATGAGTTCATTCCTCTGGTTAATAGTTCACTAGTATTTTTATATTTAATTACTGCAATTTTTTTCCATTAAGCATAGATTGCAACTGGCCTTGAATTTGTTGGGAGTTTGTGCATGACAGATAATCCTCCTATTAATTTTGTTGGGTAAATCCTACATCTTTGTCTTTCGAATAATATTTGAATAGGGCAGTTTGATGTATCAAGGAATCATTAGAGAAGGAAGTTCGGTGATTGTAGAGTCTTTGTTTTCAACTTCCTGCGAATATCCCTATGTATATCTTTTTCTTTGAATTTTCTGTCGGAAAAAATGGTAGCTTAATTTTTCGGAATCGCATTTGCCTTTAACTGGGCAGTTGGTTTTGGTTTTGTAGTTACAAGGAGGCATGTATTTTCGTGTTTTGTTAACATAAATGTTTTTAGTAACTGGCTGTTGTGTGAGTTAATAATGTAAGTATTTTTGGTGCAGAAATAACTGATTTTAAGAGTCTTTCTGATGAAAATTCTTTTTAGGGGCTTGTTTAGGGTAGAATAATTTTCTAATAGATTAAGACAATATTGGCTGATATTTATATTGGATAACTTACAGAATGGTTGCTTAAACCATATCATTTCTCTTTTTCTGTTTTTGGTTATATTAGTTGTTTTGTCTTTTGAGGGCTTCATTATACATTGATTTGTTCTCTTTAAATATTTTTGCTGGATGATAATCTATTAATTCTAGTATTTTCCGTATTAGGCATATGATTAATTGTTGACTTAGGGTGCTTGCAATTGACATAAATGTAAATTGAAAAATGATTTTCTTTATGAAAAGGTTTCAGTGTGTTCTTAGAAATGTTGAAATTGATATCTAAATTTACAACTTTGACGTTAGATAAGATTCAATTTTAAAACCTAGAAATTGGAAAGCTCTTATTATCTTTTGCTGTTATTTAGATGATAGAGGATCGTTACTATTTCGAATAAATATGAGTCCATCGTTAACTGAAAACTTACTTGATTGGGATCAATAATTCTACTAAGAGTGTTTAATATGTAGATTCCTATTAAACCAGCGGATGTGCGTAGTGGTGCAGTAGATATCGACTCGGAATGACAAATCGGGGAGCCGAGTTTGAATTCCAGTTGAATTCGTTGCATTCACTTATGCACAAATACCTTTGGTGAAGGTATTAATCTGTCTCTTCGCTCCAGTTATGGGTTAAATAATAAGACAGATTGGGTTTTATAGCTTTGGCTGGCAATCGGTCTATCTCAGAAAGCAATGGCAACCTACTGCTGGATAATCTTCTGCCCAGTCAGTCATGTCTCTTTCGGAACATGATCGCCCAAAGCGTGTATCACGTATGGTACTTAACTGACTGGTTAAATCAGCGATTTGGGCGAAGTCATACGCGCCCTTTGGGTTGTTAAACTTACCATTAAGACTTTTTGCCCAATAAGAATTAATAATACCATCAGTATTAACTATCCTGATGAGACATTTTTCTTTCAATGTCGAAACAAAATGTACACATTTGTAGTAGATTGTACATGTTCTAAAGTATAATTTATAATAAATATTCATATTCATTTTATATTGAGTTTTAAATTAATGTTTTGAACGTTGTAAATATCTTCTTCGTTCCTTATTCATTTGGGTATATATATATATATAGTTTTTGTGTGTGTGTCAGAAATACTCTGACAAACCTTGGGGGTTGGTTCATTGTACCAAAACATGAAGAGTAGTTCAGATAAACATATGTCCGCAAATATTTTGATTTTGAATTATTAACCAGTTTCATATCACTCAAGATGACATCATGTCTAGCGGTCAAATTGAGTTATTACATGATTATATTTATTTACACTCACTTCAGTATACGCCCACCATGGAGAAAAAATTCTTATGTAATGTTGGTTGCTTCCCTTGCATTATAACAGTTCCATAATGTGGTAAATAACTTTCATAACTTAACGAAATAAATTTGATCAATATTTGTGTTTTATTAATTCCTCTCCCAGAATAAGGTGATTAATCCACTAAGACGTAAGAGTCTAGTAAGTGTTAGAGAATATGAGAAACAAACACAATTCTGCATAATTTAACATTTTATAATAAAATGAAATAAATCGAAGAAAATATTTTCAAGAAAAACAATAATCATATTGATAATTGTTAACGGAATATAATATACAAATTAAAAAAGAATGATGATTATTGTGTAGAATTAGAATGCAGGATATTTAAAAATTGCTTCATGTACGATAATAATGTTATTTTGATTAAAATCATTAAATTGTTTTCGGTAGATGTATTTTCAAGAGATTGCAAAAGTAGATATCCTGGTAATTGTTTGGTCTACAGTTTAAGACATAAGCTGGATTATAAAATTTACTAAGTTAATGCACGTTCTAATGTTTGTACTGTATGCAAATATGCAACAATAAATGTACTGAAGTACTTATAACTTGCAATCAGCAATCATTACCATCGCTACTGTAGAGAGCTTTTGCATTTGGGTGATGATGGCCTCTTTTTTACAAGAAAATAAAAGAAAAAAAGAGTAATAATAATTAAAGAAGGAACGGGAGAAAAAAGAAAGAAAACAAAGAATAACTTTCAATGGCATGAAAAAGAAGAAAAGGAAGAAAACATAGTGGATAAAAGAAAGAAAAATTATAAAGAAAAAGAAGAAAAAAGAATTAATGAAAGTGGAAACAAAAGTTGATTAAAAATAAAAGTGAAAAAGAACAGTAAAAGAAATGAATACAAAGAACAGGAAGAAGGAGAAAATGAAAGAGAAATAAAAATGAAAATAATAGAAACGACATATCAAAAAACAAAGAAAGAAAAAAGAAAGATTAACAATGAACAAAAAGGAATTGAATAATGAAAAGGCGTAAAGTAGAATTAAGGGAAAAAAAAGAAAAAAGAAGAAAAAAGAAAGAATAAATAATATAAAAAAACAAAGAATATAAAGAGAAAGAAGGAAAGCAATACAGGCAAAGAAGAACGAGAAACAGGGAAAAGAAGAAAAATAAAAATAAAGAGGAAGATGAATGGTAAAATTTAAAAAAATAGAATAAAGAAGAGAATAAGAATAAAATTAAAAGAAAGCAAACAATAAAAATGAAGACAAAGAAAAAATGATAGTAAGTACAAAGAAAAGAATAACAAGTTTATAAAAATAAATGAAAGGTGAATGATAAAAGCAAAAAGCAAAAGAAAGAAAGAAAGAAAAAAAGAAAGACGTAAAGGCAAGTAAGAAAATAGAAAGAGATATAAAGAGTGTTGATCTAAAGATGAAAGAAATCGATAGAAAAAGAAAGAAAGAATATAGGCACAAAATCGTTTTTACACGTTTAAGATGACTGTGATACGCATTCCTTTACTATTGCATTATGGGAGCCGTCAAATGTACTCAATTCTTTCAATTTGAATGGGAGGATATGAGTTTTTTTACATTTATTTTGTACGCGGGAGCATTCCTTTGTTATGAGCGCTGTGTTTTTATTCATCAGCAATGTACACAGAAAAGGAACGAAATTGCGTAACTATAGGTAAGGAATTTGATTAAGATTATTGAATTCAACCTGAAATGAAAGCGTCAACAGTCAGTTCAGAAGGTTTGGGAAAATCGTAGCTCATAATAGCTCAATAGCGAAAATAGAGTAACGTTTTAAGTGATTAAATTTAATTTGTTATCTTTTATCAATGACTTTCAAAACGAAGCTGTTCAATTTAACTACCATAAAGAAATTTTCCTGTTTACCATAAGAATAGATAACGATTGTCTCCAAGAGATCAACACAACTGAACCTATCAAATGATCTCAAATGGTGTGACTACATCGAAACTATACCTGCATCTACTGCTAGGATAGTTGGATCACTGTATCGGACCAGAAAGTAAAAAATATTGGCTTGGAACGAGAAATCGGAGAACCGAGTTCGAATTCCAGTTGAATTTCTTTACATTCACTTAACCCACAAATACACTTGAAAAAGGTATTAATCCGTCTCTTCTCACCGGTTATGGGTGAAATAATAAGACAGATTGGGTTCTATAGCTTTGGTTGGCAACCAGTCTAACACAGAAAGCAATGTCAACCTCCTGCGGGATAATCTTCTGCCAAGTCAGTCATGTCTCTTTCGAGACATGATCGTTCAAGCGTGGCATATAACTGACAGATTCGTCGGTGCATTGAATACTGTTGCCATATCTCGTCGGGTGCTCCTGATATTCATGGTGATATCATCACCAAAATACAAATGAAGATCTGCAACATGATCGATCTTGACTGAGTATCTCACTTTCTCATCGACGTTATGTGGCTTCTTTCTGTCTTTTCTACAAGTATTTTTATGGAAACTACTCTGATGAGCTTTGTTTCCTGGTTTCTCGACCACATGTATTTACTCGTGCTATTAGACTGGCATCTAGGTTCACCCTTTGAAATAGTTAAATGTAACACCACTTCTACTCTAATAGTTTCTTTTCTCGCACTTTTGTGGAATTTCTACCGTTTGCTTGCTTCCTTGATAGCTACAATTTTCAAAAGTTTAAATTCAACACCAATTTCCATTTTCTATCTGCTTGATTCCCGTCCATCTTCTTTCTTCGACATTCTCTCTCTGTAACCCCCTGCGCACCAGTGGCGGTAATCCCTTGCTTGAGGTGAAATGATTATTAAAAAAAAAGTATAGTCATTTACAAATTTTAGCGTAACATATTTATGGGCCAGCTAGAGAAGATTGAAATCATTTATATTCACGGATTTAGTCAGATAATTGCTATATATGATACATGCTTGGGTGATCATATCTCGGAAGAGACATGATTGACTGGGCAGAAGATATTCCCGCAGAAAGCTGCCATCACTTTCTGCAGTAGACTGGGATGCCAACCAAGTCTATAGAACTCAGTCTGTTCTGTTACTTAACCCATAGATGGAGGGAAGAGACGGATTAATACCTTTCCCAAGGGTATTTGCGCGTAAGTGAATGTAACGAATTCAATTGGAATTCAAACTCGGCTCTCCGATTTCTCATTCCGAGCCAAAAGTTAACAGGAATGGATGGGTTCTATAGCCTTGGCTGGCAACCAGTCTACTGCAGAAAGTAATGGCAACCTACTGCGGGTTAATCTTCTGCCCAGTTAGTCATGTAGTTTTCGAGACATGATCGGCCCAACGTGTATCCCGTATGGCACTTAACTGACTGACTATTTAGGTATCAAATATATTTAAATAATAGAGGTTGTTGTGTTTTGTTTTCTTTTAAAGCTGCAACTCAGTACATTTGAGAGTCTGCTAGTTAAGACTAAACTTCAGAAATCTGGAGTTTTTTTTAATCGTGTCACCCCAAGCAAGGCATTCCACTGCCACTATAGCGCAGAGGGTTACATAGAGCGATTGGGTATGGGAAATGTCAGAAGGAGGGTGGTAGACGACTTAGGATGTACACAGGGATAGAGTTGGAGAGAGTGGGTGTGAGTTAGTGTGTTAGGAGGTGTCTATTGACCCTACATTTAAACTCCTGGAGATTGTGGCCGTCGGGGAAGCAAGCATGCGGCAGGGAATTCCACAGGCAGGAAGTGCGAGGAAAGAAGCTGTTAGAGTAGAAATTGCGGTTACATTTCATCGGTTTCACTGTAAAAGAGTGGGGCCTAGTTGCCAATCTAGTATCTCGTGCAAACTCACATCTAGGGGGCACCAGTGATTTAAGTTCGTTAGAGCAGAAGCCATGAACGTATTTATAGAAGAGGCCACGTCACGCCGGCGAGAGAGTGACCGCAGAACGTTGCGTATTATCTTGAAGAAATGGCCACAAATGTGAAGATAACACAAAAGATACGGACGTAAAATGAAATCAATTCGTCGATTCGCAGTCTCACGCCGATAACTTGCACGCTACACACAGATCGAAAGTATGTATAAATGTAGGTTATTTTTTCTTAACAATACTCATTGGCATCCTCACTATGACGTCCTTACTAAGCTACAAAAAAGAACAATTTTCTAAAACTAAGAATTAAATCAAGATACAACTGTCAGCGGTCAGGGTTAATGCAGCTGATTTTAATGCAAACGTTACTAACAGAATAAGGAGATTATTTGCATAATTAAATGCATAGCTAATAATTGTATTATAAAGTGCAATGAAAATAAACACCAAATAATTGTCAGGAGTCAATAATTAATGACACAGAAGGGTGATTATATGAATAATAAAACGCGTATCTAATTTATTATTACTGCTATGAAATGCATTAAAAATCATCGCTTACTGATTTTCAGGAGTAAAGAATTAATGCAAGCATTCCCGACAGAAAAAGCGATTATATATATAATTAAATGCACAGCTGACAATATTACTATGAAAATGAACTGAGAATCAGCACAAACTGATTTTTTTTTTTTTTTTTTATAAGCGTTTCACCCCGAGCAAGGCATGTCACTGCCACTACTGTGCAGGGGGCTACGTAGAGTGGAGAAAGGCTGATTAAATATAGGAAATAACAGAGGGTGGGTGATAGGCGGGTGAGGATACCGAGAATGAGGGTTGGGTAGATGAGAGTGTTGTGAGAATAGTTGGGAGTTAGTGTGATAGGAGGTGTCTATTGACCCTACATTTAAACACCTGGAGATTGTAACTGTCGGGAAAGCAGACTTGTGGAAGGGAGTTCCACAGGCGGGAAGCGCGAGAAAAGAAGCTGTTGGAGTAGAATTTACGGTTACATCTTATTTGTTTAACTGTAAAAGGGTGGGATCTAGTTGCTAATCTAGTATCTCGTGTAAATTCGTGCTTAGGCGGCACCAGTGATCTAAGCTCATCAGAGCAGAAGCCATGAAAGTACTTGTAGAAGAGGCACAGGGAAGCTACATCACGCCGGTGTGAGAGCGGCTGCAGCCGGTCTGCCAAGTCAGTATCAACCACGTTACAGATCCTCCTTTGTATTTTGTCAAGAAGCCCAAGGAGAGCAGCAGGGGCACCCGACCAGATATGGCAGCAATATTCAATACACGGGCGGATGGTAGATTTATATATGTGCAGGATAGTTTCAGGTGGGAAAAATTTCCGGGCCCTGCACAGGGAGCCGACTTTCATAGCAGCAGATTTGGCAATGGATTCAATATAGTCATTCCATTTGAGGTCCGCCGAGAGTGTAAGGCCAAGGAGGCGTAGTATTTTACTCTCTGGGAGGCTAGCCTGTCCCATGCTAATGGGAGGTAGATGCGATTGTCTATGGTGGTTAGTTGATAACAGCTTTGTTTTAGAGGCATTGAAATTTACCAACCATTTCCTACCCCAGGTCACTACGGATTGGAGGTCCCTTTCAAGTGCGGCAGCGAGGTTCACTTTGTCGTCCAGACCTGGTTTCTGATCGATGCGGGAGTAGATTGTTGTGTCGTCGGCATACATGCCAACTTGGGATCTAATGGCGTCGGGGAGATCATTAATGTAGATCAGAAATAACGTGGGACCTAGGATAGAACCTTGAGGGACGCCAGCGTTCGTCTGGTAGTTTTGGGAGGCATGCCCATTTAATACCACCTTTAATGTGCGGTTAGAGAGGAAGGACTGGATGAGGTCAAACAGATGTCCATTTATCCCATAGCTCCACAGTTTGCACAAGAGGCCAGCATGCCAGACCCTGTCGAATGCTTTGGAGATATCCAAGGCAACGGTTCGGGCTTCACCATTCTTGTCGAGTGCCTGGTATATGTATTCGGTAATGGTCGTTAGCATATCAGCAGTAGACCTGGTGAAGCGAAACCCATACTGTTTGTCAGAGAGAAGCCCGTTGGTCATAAGGTGCTGAATCACCTCGGCGTTGATAATGGCTTCGAAAACTTTGCCAAAGATTGGAAGGAGACTAATAGGACGGTAATTGGCGGGGTCTGAGGTTTCGCCAGAATTCTTAAATATAGGTACTACGCAGGAGGACTTCCAACAGGCAGGAAAGCAGGAAGCAGATAGGCAGAGGTTATAGAGTTTAGAGAGGACAGAGGAGAGTTCTGGGGCACATTTCTTCAGTACTATGACTGGGATTCCGTCACCGCCGCTCGCTTTGTGTGGGTCAAGTTGCGCAATTATCTTGGCGACCAGCGAGGGTGAAATGTGGACGTTATTTAGTTGAGCCTTAGTTCTGGGTGGGAAGTCTGGTGTAGGTATTCCTAACGAGTCCAGTGTCGAATTGGTTGAGAATTTACGGGCAAAGCATTCAGCCTTGTCGGCTGGGGAGGTGAGAACTTCAAATTCATTGATTAGTGGGGGTATTGAAGTCTTGTTCCTGCTGAGCACGCTTTTGCAGAGACGCCAGTAATCTTTGGAGCCAAACTTAGAGGATGCTATGTGTTGCCTAATTCTGGGAGCAAACGCCCTCTTGGCTTCGTTCAGTACTTTTTACACTTGTTCCGTGCTGAGGTGAAAAGGCGCCTGTTTAGGTTCGACGAGCAGCTTCGATAGAGCCGGAAGAAATGGTTCCGGTGGGCAATAGCGGCCGAGCAAGCGGGTGAGAACCAGGGGGACGAATTAGGTTTTAGTTGGAATTTTCTGGCAGGGATAAAAGCATCGATGCCAGCCTTAACCCAAGAGGAGACTTCGGAGGCAGTCTTCGACAGGAAGATCAAAGACGTTGTTCCAGGGGATGTCGCAGAGGAAGTCCCTGAACGAGTCCCAGTCGGCTCTTTGGTAGCAGTATGATATTCTGCTGGTCTGGTTTTCTTGGGTAGAGTTAGTGTGGATTGATATGTTTACGGAGACTACGGAGTGGTCAGAGTTTCCAAGGGGGCAGAGTTGCCTGGTAGTGCAGGAGTCTGGGATGGAGGTAAAACAAAGGTCGAGTAAAGAGTCCCTTCCGTTAGGGTTTTTAGAGAAACGCGTGGGGAAGTCCACCACTTGCGTTAGAGCTTCGGCTATTGAAAAGTGCATGGTGCGGATCCCAGCAAGGTCGGTGGCTGAGTTTTCAAGCCACTTGGTGTGGTGGGCGTTAAAATCGCCAAACACAAATATATGGGCAGATGGGTGAGAAGAAATGGCCCTGTCGATGTTAGTCGAGATGCAATCAAGTAACGTACAGTCAGAGGAGGAGGGGGAGCGGTAGAGGAAGAAGAGATAGCTAACCGAGCTTAGAAGTGAAAGACGGAAGCACATGAAGGAATGATCCAGGGATTCAAGAGATGTGACCCTGGCTAGGGGGAGTTGTTCGCTGACATATACACCAAGCCCATGCATGTGGACATTGGAGTCCTTCCTGAAGAGAGGAAGGTAACCAGGAACGAACAGCTCTGAAGAGGGGATAGAAGGGTCAAGGTTAGTCTCACATATAGCTAAGATATCGGGTGAGTTAGTTAGAAGGAAAGACTCTACACTATTAAAGTTAGTGCGAATACCTCGTATATTTGTGAAGGTAACGCAGATAGGTTTGGGCGATTTACGACTAGCTGGTTTAGGCTTGCTATTTTGTTTGTTAAATTTCATGCTGGTTATAGTTGTGGATAGAGAGAGGTCTAGAGTAGGGTCAGATGGTCGTTAATTGCAGCAGGTGAAGGATGGAGAATGGCGCCGCCTGCAGCATAATGTGGCCTCAGGGTTGCCCATCGGAAATTCATGCAGGGACGCCCGTCCATGCGCGAAATGGCACTACAGGAACCCCGATATTATTCAACTGTTGATCAGAGCAGCCTCTCGAGATGCTACGCAAGAGTTTGGGCTCCTAACTACCAGTCGGAAGCAGCAACCAGGAAACTGCCAACCCGGTACCCTCAGAATGAAGAGACTTTGCCACCATACTCACCAACTGCAAAAAGCTTCCAGCCGAACCGACATAAAGACCGAAAAAGAGAAAGATGAACCGGGAACCCCTTCCTAAACAAGAAACAAGGCAATCACCTCTACTCCTGTCCAAAAGAAGAGGGTGGAGTGTGAGACCGGGCGATAGAAGGTACTATCTACTCCAATTAAAAAAAAAGAATAAATGTGTGACTGAAGTTAACTAAGTTTTAACTTAGTATAAGTCAAACCTAAATTTGATAATTAAGAACAATTTACACAAAAATTAGGCAGAAAAGATAACAACCGAAAAAAATAAAATAAAAAATACAAATGAAAATAAATAATTCAAAAAATAATAAAAAATAAGATCACACTGGCTAAACTCACCAAGTTGCAGGCTGGCTGACAGAAAAAAGTTAAGAAAATTTCAAAAATTATCTTCATTTTGTTTCTTCTATACAGTTCTGGAGAGATTAAGTTACCTTAAGTAAGCAGTGCCAGGAGTTAAGAATTAATACAAGCATTACTGGCAAAATAGGGCGATTATGATTATTATTTCCTCCATAATAACTCACCTGATATATTAGCCCTATGTGAAACTAATCTTAACCCTTCTATCACCTCATCTGAGTTCTATGTTCCTGGCTACCTTCCCCTCTTCAGGAAGGACTCCAATGTTCATATGCATGGGCTTGGTGTCTATGTCAGCGAACACCTTCCCTTAGCTAGGGTGTCATCTTTTGAATCCCCAGATCATTCTTGCGTGTGCTTCCGCCTCTCACTTCTCAGCTCGATTAGCTATCTCTTCTTTCTCTACCGCTCTCCTTCCTCCCCTGACTGTTCGTTACTTGACATCATTTCTGACAATATTGACAAAGCCATTTCTTCCCATCCCTCTGCCTATGTATTCGTGTTTGGTGGCTTTAACGCCCACCACACCAAGTGGCTGAAGAACGCTATCACTGACCCTGCTGGTGTCCACACCATGAACTTTTCAATCACCCAATCCCTTACGCAAGTAGTGGACTTCCCCATGCGTTTCTCCGACAACCCTAACGGAAGGGACTCACTTCTAGACCTCTGCTTCACTTCCATCCCAGACTCTTGCACTATCAGACAACTCTGCCCACTCGGAAACTCTAACCACACTGTAGTGTCCGTCAATATTTCACTCCACTCCCGCCCGACCCATGAAACCCAGACAAGTAGAATATCCTACTGATATCAAATAGCAGACTGGGATTCGTTCCGAGACTTCCTCTGTGACATCCCTTGGAACAACGTCTTTAGTCTTCCCATCGAAGAATGTGCATCCGAGGTCTCCTCCTGGGTTAAAGCTGGCATCGATGCCTTCAACCCTGCTAGGAAATTCCAGCTTAAATCTCATTCGTCTCCATGGTTCTCACCCGCTTGCTCGGCTGCCATTGCCCACCGGAATCATTTCTTCCGCCTCTATCGTAACTACGCGTCGGACCAAAACAGGCGCCTTTTCACTTCAGCTCGTAATAAGTGTAAAAGGATACTTAACGAAGCTAAGATGTTGTTTGCTGCCAGAATGAAGCAACGCATAGCATACTCTAAATTCGGCTCTAAAGACTACTGGCGACTCTGTAAAAGAGTATTTAACAAGAGCAAGTCCACAATATCCCCGCTAATCAACAAATTTGAGGTCCTCACTTCCCCAGCAGATAAGGCTGAATGCTTTGCCCGCAGATTCTCGAACAATTCGAGTCTGGACTCGTTTGGAGTTTTGACACCCGACTTCTCACCTAGAACCGAGGCACAACTGAATGATGTCCACATTACACCTTCGCTTGTCTCTAAGATAATCTTAAAACTTGACCCTCACAAAGCGAGCGGTAGTGACGGAATCCCAACCATAGTCTTAAAGAAATGTGCCCCTGAACTCTTCTCTGTCCTTTCTAAGCTCTACAATCTCTGCCTATCTGCTTCCTGCTTTCCTGCCTGTTGGAAATCTTCCTCTGTAGTTCCTATATTTAAAAACACTGGAGAACCCTCTGACCCTGCAAATTACCGCCCTATCAGCCTTCTTCCGATCTTTGGCAAAGTGTTCGAAGCCATTATCAACGCCGAGGTGGTTCAGCATCTCACAGCACACAGGCTCCTCTCAATATGGTTTCCGCTTCACCAGCTCTACTGCTGATATGCTAACGATCATCACCGAGTACATATACCAGGCAATCGACAGGAATGGCGAAACCCGAACGGTTGCATTGGGTATATCTAAGACGTTCGACAGAGTTTGGCATGCTGGCCTTCTATGTAAACTGCGGAGCTATGGTATAACTGGACATTTGTTTGAACTAATCCAGTCATTCCTCTCTAACCGCACAATGAAGGTGGTATTAAACGGACATGCCTCTCAGAACTACCATACAAACGCAGGTGTCCCCCAAGGCTCCATCTTAGGTCCTACACTCTTCCTGATATACATTAATGATCTCCCTGATTCCATAAGAGCCCAAATAGGTTTGTACGCCGATGACACCACAGTTTATTCTCGCCTCCTACAAAAATCTGGTGTAGGCGTCAAAGCTAACCTCGCAGCCGAGATTGAAAAAGACCTCCAATCCATATTGGACTGGGGTAAGAAATGGTTAGTAAATTTTAATGCTTCTAAAACGAAGCTACTCTCAATTAACCATCATCGACAATCTCACCTACCTCCCATTAGCATGGACCAGGCTTGCCTCCCAGAGAGTAAAACACTGCGCCTCCTTGGTCTCACACTTTCAGCGGACCTCAAATGGAATGACTATTTCGAATCCATTGCTAAATCCGCTGCTATGAAAGTCGGTTCTCTGTGTAGGGCCCGGAAGTTTTTTCCGTCTGAATCTATCCTGCATATTTATAAATCTACCATCCGCCCCTGCATTGAATACTGATACCATATCTGGTCGGGTGCCCCTGCTGTTCTCCTCGGACTTCTCGATAAGGTTCAGAGGAGGGTCTGTAATGTGGTAGATACTGACTTGGCAGACCGCCTGCAGTCTCTCTCCCACCGGCGCGACGTGGCTTCCCTGTGTCTCTTCTATAAATACTTTCACGGCTTCTGCTCCGATGAACTTAGATCACTAGTGCCCCCTAAATACGTATTTGAACGAGATACTAGATTAGCAACTAGATCCCACCCTTTTACAGTGAAACCGATAAAATGCAGCCGTAACTTCTACTCCAACAGTTTCTTTCCTCGCACTTCCCGACTGTGGAATTCTCTTCCAAACGATTGCTTCCCCGACGGCTACAATCTCCAGGAGTTTAAATGTAAGGTCAATAGACACCTCCTAACACACTAACCTGCTCCCATTCTATCAAACACTCTTCCCATCTGCCCAACCCTCATCTTCGGTATCCTTACTCATCTGTCACCTTCCTCCTGACATTCCCTATGTCTAACCACTCCTTCTCTTTACCTTCCCCTATGTAGCCCATGCGCAATAGTGGCAGTGGAATGCCTTACTTGGGGTGAGATGATTTTTAAAAAAAATGTATATAATGAAATACATCGCTAATAATACTGATATAAAATGCATTGTCAATCAGTAAAATGATTATCTAGAATCAAGAATTAATTCAACTATGACTAACAGAATAGGGCGATTATATGTCTAATTAAATGCACGGCTATTAATGCTGCTATAAAATGCATTGAAAATCAGCGCATAATTATTGTCGGGAATCAAGAATCAATGCCCAAATTGCCTACGAAATAGGGCGATTACATGAATAATGCAAATGAATTGGTAATTATTTTGCGATAGGATGGCTCTGGAAATCAGGAATTGATACTATCCTCTGGCCAAGAATTACTGCAATTATTCTTGTGAGAATAGAATTATTATATGTGTAACGTAAATGATTCTGAAATATTATTATAGAAATCTACCGGAAATACGGACAGATAATATGAATGCAGTTTTTATCAGCAGTAGAGGACTATTGTACATATAATGCAAATTTATTACTACTAGTTTTATTGAAAAAAATGCATTAACTTTTTTGAAAACTAGACAGAAATTATGAATTTCAGTTATACATCAAATAAAAATATATATACTTTTCGAAATGTATGGTTGTTATTTTTACTAGTCTACTACAGAATTAAAAGCCTCTCTAATAATTTTATAGCTGATTATATAAAAAAAAAACTATGAATAGAATGATAGTCAATGCTCGGGAAAATATGCAAGCTTTACTGACACAATAATATATGCGAACTTTTTCTTAAAAAGCGATTCATAACATTTAAGGTAAAAAAATACCATATCGTTTTACCTTTCGCCCACACGATGTTCTAATTAACAATATTATCATTCGAACGTTTTTACTTTTGAGTAGAAAAAAATAGGTAAAAGAACATTCTGAAATAATGCGGTTTTGGTTTCTTTTACTTCTGACTTTTCCTTGCTTTCATCGATTTTTATTCTCACCGTTTTTGTCCGACATTCTAACGTTTAGTTCAGTCTAATATATATATATATATTACAGAGAAAGAGGGAAGGGGTATGGGATTGCATTAGAGAGAAAGGGAGAAGGGGTGAGGGATAGAATGATTCCAGCACGACAGCCATTATTTCAAGTAATATGAATTCTGTTACGGAATCTTTTTTTATTTTTACAGCAGTTCTTAAAATAACATCACTGCTTGCAGCAAGGAACCTGTTGCCAAGAATGCAAATTCTCGAGAACGGAAATGTCTATAACGTTCTTTTGTATTACTTCATACAAGAAAAGGGCAATATATATATATATATATATATATATATATATATATATATATATATATATTTCTTAGCCAGAACCAATTCCAAAAATCTGCCAAAATATTAAACTTCTATTTCTACGTTTGAATTCCTTTTGAAATTTCTAGCAAGTTCTTCGTATATTTGTTCACACTGTAAGTCATTGATAAAAAATATGCCTGATCGAATTTTTTCTTTCGTGAATTAAGCTGAACATATTTACTTTATCTACATTGTTCGGACTGTTTTCCTAATCTTGGAAAGTTGAATTACTAAAGGGAAATAACTGAAACTGAGATATCCAAAAAAAGCATGACACGTAGAACTAAAACAATCTACTCAAGAGGTCTAACTTAAAGGTTAATTTCGAAATTCCGACATATATCAACAGAAGAAGACCGGAGCGTTCAAAGGCCGAAACGACGTGAACATGAGATGAGGATAATAGTCCTAATAATGTAAATAGTATAAATAGTTACAATATTATTATCTCAGATAGTAAATAGTATAAATAGTTACAATATTATTATCTCTTATTATTTATCTCAGAAATATAAACAAATGTTAAGCTGAAAGTTTTTGGCTAGAAAAATGAGGTCCAAAGAAAGGATTCGTTTCGAAATTCCAACATATATCAACTGAAGAAGACCGGAGCGTTCAACGGCTGAAACGTCTTGAATATGACAGCAAAGACGAAGACAACAGTTCGAACAATGTCAGTAGTGTAAATAGTTACAGTACCTCATTTCAGAAATATAAACAGATGTTAAGCTGAAGATATTTTTATTCATTTCTCCACAAGCATAGTGTACCGCCACGAATGAGCAGGGAGTTACAGAAAGAGAAAATACTGGGTACAGGAAGTGTCGAGGAAAGGATAAAATATGAATGGGATTCAAGGAGATAGAAGATGGTAATTGACGTTGCATTTAAATTTTTGGTGATTGTAGCTGTTAGGGAAACAAGTGAACAGAAGAAAGTTCCATAAGTGGGAAGTAAAAAAAAAACTGTTCATTAGAATAAGCGGTTGCATTTAAGTATATCAAGGGTTAAAGGGTGAGAACTAGATACAAATCTAATGAGTCAGTTGAGTGCCATACGTGATACACGCCTTGGGCAATCATGTCTTGAAAGAGACATGATTGCTTGGACAGAAGATTATCCCGCAGTAGATTGCCATTGCGGTAGACAGTTTGCCGACCAAGGCTATAGAACCCAATCTGTTTTATTATTTAATCCATAACTGGAGGGAAGAGACGGATTAATTCCTTTCCCATTGGCATTTGTGCTTAAGTGAATGCAAGGAATTCAACTGGAATTCGAACTCGGCTCCCCGGGTTGTCTTTCCGAGTCGATATCCACTGCACCAAAACCCAAATACGACGCTTAAATTCATGTGGTCAGTGCATAAGAGAAAAAAAGGCCTTCCGAGCCGTTGCTTATCTAAGAAATTTTCCCAAAAGTAAAGCTGAATATTTTTTAACTAGAAAAAAATCTACTACAGTGGTCTAAATAAAAGGTTCGTTTCGAAATTCAAATATACATCAACTGAAGACCGGCGCGTACAACGGCCGGATCCCCAAAGGCAGCCGTCTACCCAATTTCACTCACAAGGCTTGGTCAACCAAGGTTATGATTTTCAGGTACTTACAAAAGGTTCCGTACGCTAGGATCTCCTGCTAGATACTGATTACGTCAAAAAGTCATAAATCAGAGAGCCAAGTTCAAGTTCAGGTTGAATTCGTTGAATACGCGCAAATACCATTGAGAAATGTATCTATTTATCTTGTTCTATTTTTTTCTTCAGCTAAGGGTTAAATAGTAGAAGAATGGATTTTGTAGCCTTGGTTGGCAACTAGTCTACCGCAGAAAGCAATGGTTACCTACTGCGGAATAATTTTCTGCCTAGTCAGTCATGTATCGAAAGAGATAACCGAATCGTGTATCACATAAAGCACTCAACTGAGGGACTCACAGAATATTTTTTCTATCTTTCAAACACGGTAGTGGTTGAATATTTTCTTTAGTTCGACATTGAGTGAATCTAAGCAGATCTCAAGCTTCAACAAAATAAAAATAAATATTTGAATGCAATATTTTAAGTAAGAAATTTCTTATTTCTTACTTCATTAGAATATCTTGTTTTTTACTTTTCCAGTTTTAATAACTTGGCCTTTTCTTTTCCAGGTTTAATATAATCTTAAGAATATTGCTTTTTATGCGCGCAATTTTCCACTTTATAAAAAGTTTGGCTAATTCTTAGATACTTTGAACTAAAGAAACTGTAATATTGCTTTTATTTGATTTGATTTTAATTGTATTTTCGTTCAAGCTTTCTCACCTTGATTTGCAGATTACATATCCTGTCGATCCTACGAGCTCTACCGGTGGCTGTATTGCTCTTATTAAGTCGAGTAGGTTGAAGGGTGAAAATTAGACGCAAGACGAATGACAAAAAAAAAAGCCATGAAATGTAGCCTTGTGATTGTATTGATTCAATGCAAGAGTCAAAAGTTAAGCTGAATATTTTTTAACTAGAAAAAAAATCTACTACAGTGGTCTAAATAAAAGGTTCGTTTCGAAATTCAAATATACATCAACTGAAGACCGGCGCGTACAACGGCCGGATCCCCAAAGGCAGCCGTCTACCCAATTTCACTCACAAGGCTTGGTCAACCAAGGTTATGATTTTCAGGTACTTACAAAAGGATGTGCGTTGTGGTACAGTGGACATCGGCTCGGAACGAGAAATCGGGAAGCCGAGTTCGAATTCCAGCTGAATCTATTGTATTCACTTACGCGCCAATACCCTTGGGAAAGGTATTAATCCGTCTCTTCCTTCCAGTTATGGGTTAAATAGCAGGACAGATTGGGTTCTATAGCCTTGGTCGGCAACCAGTCTACCGCAGAAAGCAATGCAACCTACTGCGTGATAATCTTCTGCCCAGTCAGTCATGTCTCTTTCGAGACATGATCGCCCAAGCGTGTATCACGTATGGCACTTAACTGACTGACAAAAGGTTCCGTACGCTAGGATCTCCTGCTAGATACTGATAACGTCAAAAATCATAAATCCGAGAGCCAAGTTCAAGTTCCGGTTGAATTCGTTGAATACGCGCAAATACCATTGAGAAATGTATCTATTTATCTTGTTCTTTTTTTTTCTTCAGCTACGGGTTAAATAGCAGAAGAATGAGTCAAAATCAACGTAAATGAAGAATCACCATGATGCTGGCAATGCCCACATTTTTAAGATCGCCTAGTCATTCTTAAAGCGAACTACAGTTACAACTGCCGTATTGGCAAACATAATCGGATTTTCCGCTGAAAGTTTTGATATTAGCTCTGCGATTGGATAGATACCAAAGGCGCTCACCCGGAATCCATTCCAAGATATATATTGACCAACTCACACAAGATAGAGCATACAATATGGACGAACAAGCAATTGCTCTGGATGATTGGGAAGGATGGCGTCATGAAGTGGAGAAAAACCGAGCATGTTCGATGCCATGATAAAGCTATTCAAAAGTTACAATTGATTATTATTATTTATTTAAGATAGAGTATGTTGTCAAGTGGATGACACATCTGCAGCACTTTCAATGACTGAATAGCAAATGGTCTGAAATAGTCTATTTAAGTAAAAAAAATAGTAGCATTCGTGGCGCAATATTGAAGTGTCATTCAAGTAATATTCGAACTTATTACTTCGACTTATTACTTGTGATTTAAACCCCTCCTCTCTTTGTTGTAAGTTCTGTCTTGTCTGTCACTGTAACTATTGTACTGCTTTGTGCAGTACATCACTTAATAAATCCCGGGACTAATTAATAAAACAACAACTTTTAGGCAAAAGTTTTGATCAACAGTGAGCAAACGCGACACCCACTTTGAACACAGCTTTCTCATAAACAAATGTTCATACAAAATAGTGAATACACTGCCTTCTGATACGTTCAATTCCTTTGCTATCTCACGCTTCAATTTACGATCGGCCAAAACAAGTTTGGTGTTTTCGAGACAACTGATGATTTGAGGTAACCTAAGCATTCAGCATAATTTATGTTGCGTTTAAACTAAGCATACCACATTATGACAGTTGTTTCCGACATATCAGAATCTGAATAGCACTTATTAAGCCATTGCTTTGCTTGAACAATATATTTTTCCATCAGAAAGTAATGTTTTATCAACACACGAAATTCAGATTTTTCGATCGTTTTGAAAATTTGCAGAGTAGCTTCACTTAAATAACTGATATTTGTAAACTTATAATCCGATTGGGCCCAAATTTTGTTACGTGCCATTTAAAGATTGGTACTTCATGAAAACTATATAGATTTTTATTTGTGGCGGCATATATATTTCAGGCCCGGGACTTGTTGAGTGATGTGTTATATCCGTTTAGCACCGGAAATTGTGCTGAATAATACCGCACTACACTTCCTTTGTGCATCGTATCCACCTGGTGTGATACAACAGAACACGACAAAGAAGTAAAATTCATTAGAAATGTCTCAAACTGATTTTTCAGACCATATCAATATCCCAATCATGATCTACCAAATATTTATTTTCTTTATTAACTGTTAATTTCAGAAATATTCTTGGGAAACTTACTTTAGTGGTTCTTCATTGCATTTACGTTGATTTTGAATTCAAAATAATGATTGCTAAGTAAGGCTAAAGGCTCTATGTAACACAGAGCTTGAGTGAAAATAGATGGGTTCATGTTTATCCAAAGGAATAATTTGCGAAATGATAGCAACTGACGCGCAGTAGATTTGATCTCGAATTGCCGATTCCGTTTCCTATAATGTTTATTAGATTATAATCTTCATATGGACGATCTCGTCAATGTCGAAGGAGTGGCTTGGGGTAGCAGAAATGTAGTTGTACAGAAGAATGCTGCGGATGCCATGGACTGAGCAAGTGAGCAACGATGAGTTGTTCGAGAGGATGCGAAAGAAAAAAAAATCATCCTTAATATCAGGAAGAGACAATTGATTGCTGGGACACGTAATGAGAGATGAGGGCTCGGAGAATCTAATACTCACAGAACCGACAGAAGGAAAGATAGGCGAGAAAAAGTATCGTGAGAGATACTTTTGATAGGATTGAGCAAAGGGATGGCAGAGCGGGATTTGTGACAGATGCCAAGAGGAAAAATATTGAGAGCGACAAGAGACAAACTCAAGTAGAAGTCCACGAACGCTTATGTCCTGAAGCGAAACGACAAAAGAAGAAGAAGAAGAAGAAGAAGAAGAAGAAGAAGAAGAAGATTCATATGAATTCCGTAAAGCGAAATGAATTAATTTCTGCTTGAGTTCCCTAGACTGACAAAACTAAGCAAATTCAATACTGGGTTGTTACATCATCGAATAATATTAAGCGAACTCGTTAATCAGACAAGTATGAAATGAGATCTATTCTCACTGGGTGCCTCGATAAGCTAGTGTTAATTGAAGCAAAAATATCCATGAGCACTTCTCCATGGTGTAAATACAAGTAAGCTAATACGACCAACTACTACTATAAATGAGAAGTTGTCTCTTGTATTTGGTAAGCTTTTTGGAATCATGAACCTTACGAAGCTATCATTCTGCTTTAATGTTAGATAATTCTTCTGAACTAGATTATAGGATTGTCACTTCCTTTCCCATGGCTTGAACACATAACCTCCACGCAAGCAGCAAAAACTTTAAAAAAAAAACGTAAAAATTGCCGAATATGTCGTACTAATGAAGAGTATCGCAGAAACAAATGATTACGTAGAGAAGATAAAGAGAGTTAAATACTCATGGATGTGCGTTGTGCGTTGAAACGAGAAATCGGGGAGTCGAATTCCAGTTGAACTCCTTGCATTCACTTACGCGCAAATTGGGAAAGGTATTAATCCTTTTCTTTCCTCCAGTTTTGGGTTAAATAACAGGACATATTGGGTTCTATAGCCTTGGTCAGCAACTAGTCTACCGCACAAAGTAATGGCAACCTACTGCGGGATAATCTTCTGTCCAGTCGGTCATGTCTCTTTTGAGACATGATTGTCCAAGCGTGTTTCATGTATGGTACTTGACTGACTGAGTGAAATACTCATACATAAAACGCAGATAATTGAATAAATCAACTCCTCGAATTCCATTCTAATGTAGCTAGTTGTAATATTTATAAGTAGGAGGAGTTCATTGTCTCAGTAGTAGGGAAGAGCAGGAAGTACGTTGAGTCCTACTCTACAACATCAACAATTTTCTGACGTAGAAGTGCCTATCGCATTGTACTAAAGAAGGTTAATATACACACATATATATATATATATATATATATATATATATATATATAAAACCTAATGAGCCAGACAAACATACCTAAGTTTCACCTAAACAGATCGTCAGGAAAAGCTTTCCCTGACGATCTGTTTATATGAAACATAGGTGGGTTCGTCTGACTCATTAAGTGTTATCTATTTATTTCGCTCTACCTCTGTATTAAGCGCTTTCTGTTAGATGATTATTCGTATCAGGTTTTTTTTCCTTGGGCCTCATGCTGATCTCGGTCTGAACACTGTACTAAGCACTTTCTTTTTTAAAACCATTTTTTCCTTCCGTCGAAAGTTTTGAGGGAGTTTTTTGACACGAGTAAAATTATAATCTCGTTTATATATATATATATATATATATATATATATATATATACAAAGGGGAAATAATCTGTGAGGAAATAGCTAAATATTTGCGTCATTCTTGATGGCAGGGGTACACTCGTTAACACATAGATAGTGGTGAATTTTGCTTGTAACAGTTATCCCCTAATCTAGTTGACAGTCATAGGACATAATGAAGACAAAAGGGACAACGGAAAACATATTTAATTAACTTATTTAAACCGATGACAGCACAAGAACTGTGGATGCTAGTAAGGAGACAAACGCTGCTTCACGCGACAATAGATAAGAAGTGGTAGAGAGCCATGACCACTCATGTATACCGAAATAAAAAGTCCATGATAAACTCATTTCTGTAGCATTTTTTGTTTTAAATGATACTCGACAGTTGATGAATTACATAAGTTTTACTATATGAGTAAATTTCAAAGAAAACTAAATTTATAAAACATTAAGAAGATTGATTGATTGATTTGTTTTTTACGGTTCATCAATCTTTTCCAGGTTTTGAAGTGTTTTTGTGCTTAATGGAATACAACGAACCAGACTGGAATTTGATCTCGGCTCTTCGATTACTAATTCTTTACATACAAGCTTACAGAGCCAATTATATCTAAATAATCAATCATAGAATACCGCCAATGCTTAATCTCAATGAATATCCGAAAACACGTATTTCAATGTGATGTGGTCGTAGCTTAGAAGAGGAAGACTGATTGAACCCATTATACATTGATTATTAAGAGTTACACAATTTTATAATAACATTACTTTCTTTGTTTTTACCCATATATTTCATTTTAAACGCTTAGCTTCAACTACAATTTGCGTATGGAGTCCAAACTGACCAAAAGATCCGGAGGCTCAAACTCGACGACCGCGGCTTCGATGTTTCCGCTACGGCTTATTTCCGGGGATTGCCAAACCTATAGCGTGAAGGAAACTGTGGCATTCACTGCTTGAATGCAGTTTCAGTATGGGTTCAACAGCCCGTTGTAAAATCTGGAAATGAACATACAAAAGAAAAGGTTACAAGTCTCACTTCATACTACCGTGGCGTTGGGGGTAAATATCAATAAAAGTTTATATACGCTGCATATCTAAAAGAATGAGCGGTACGACGTAACAGACAACGACTCAGATTTTAATAGCGATTATTACTTTCCTGTAAATTTATAAGCGGGTCTAGCCACTGTTCTGGGTATTAACTATATCTCGCGCAACGTATACGTGTAAGCTACCAAGTGAGGAACAAAATCGCTTCAGTATTGTAATAGTCTTTAAAACTAGCTAAGCAACACCTAAAGGTCCTATGTCGATTATGGCATATTTCGTGAGGATATTAGAATACCCCTTAACTTTTTCTTGGAGTTGTAAAACTGCATGTAAAAGAACGTTAAGAAAATATAGAAAACATAGAGAGTGATGAAAGACAAAGATATGTCTTTCTAACGGGAATTATTTAACCAATGCAGTGAGAATTAGAAATCCTACTAAATTAATTATCACAGCCACAAACTTAACAATATATGTAGATGATACAGTTTCGATAGCCGACACAGAAAGGTGTTGTATCGCCGAGGTGGTAGTAAGATACCAGATGATGTGCGGTGAATTATCTACAGCACAACTAACGTGCTAACGGATATTATGTTGAAACAAGACAAAACACAGATACGAAATATTTACGACCTTCCCACGTAAGCAGAAGCTCGAGGTAGATACAGCAGAAGGCCAATTAACGAGAGTAACCCGTAAGCTGGAACACCAATTCTTGACTGCTTTTCCCCAGATGAGATTTTACCATTCGACGGTATAATGAGATTATACCATGTGTTCCTCTTCGTCCGAAGGTAGAGAGTTCGACAACGTGAACGACTGACACACGCAGTCGACCCCCTTAGAATGTCAATGATGCACCGAATTATTTACGACCTTCCCACGTAGACAGAAGCCCTAGGTAGAAAGAGCACAAGGCTAGATAACGTGGGTAAATCCGAGCCCGTAAAATTTTTGCAAAAAATTTTGTCCACTTTTCTCCAGATAAGACTCTGCACTTCGACGGGGCCTCGGCTAGGGTCCTCTAAGACCGAAGGCAGAGACTTCGACAAATGACACACGTAGTCAATCCTCTCAGAATGTCAATGACACACTGAATTATTTACGGCCTCACCACGTGGGCCAAAGCCCGAGGTAGATGCAGCACAGAGTCAAATAACATGGGTAAAACCGAGCCCATAAGCTCGGACAAAAATTCCAGTCTGCTTTTCCCCAGACGAGAATCTACCTTTCAGCAGAGCCTTGTATGGGTTCCTAAGGTACAGATTGAACGACTGACGCACACACTCAATCCCCTCAGAATGTAAACAGCACAGCGAGTTTCTGGCTGCTATTATCTATTTCGACCAACGGACCATTTCTTCTTTAAGAGTGATAGAGAGGTGTAAGCAGCTCCAGAACAAAAGACAAGTACAAGAACCACTACAGAAAGACGTGAAGATAAATGCGAAGAAGACAGAATATATGGTTGGCAGCAAAAGGGGTAGTCTAACGTGAAAATTAAAAATGAAAATAACAGAATCAAACAATTAAGACAATTTAAATATCTAGGTAGTATTTTAACCGAGGACAGCAAATGTAATACTGAAATCCGAAGGTACATTGTGATATTGAAAAACTCTTTCCAATTGAAGAAAGTATTAAGAAGCAGAACATTTTCGTTAGAACAAAGAAAAAAGGGCTGAAAAGTTATGTCATATCGATGCTTCTATATGGCAGCGAATGCTGGACTATCACTTCATGGGCTAAGTAGAGACTCGAGGCAGCAGGAAAGTTGTTCTATAGAACGATGTTGAGAATTCCATGCCCTGCGCAAGTAAGCCACGACGAAGTTTTAGTGAAATGGCCCCAAAGAAGACACTTTAATTTAGAATCAGAAAGAAACAACAGATATGTCTATGGTATATGACGAGGAAAGAGGGCTTGGAAATATTGACACACAAATGAAATACAGAAGGCAAGCTGAGCAGAGGAAAGCAGCGAATAACTGACCTAACTATCTTGTGCAAATGGCTGGCAGAACAAAAACAGATGCCGTCGCAAAAAAAAAGAGACAAAACTAACACAGAGCTACAACAGATAGGATGATATGAAGAGCCATTACCGTTCACTTTCTTGAAAGGGTAATGACACATAAAGAAGAAGAAAGTTATTGTTTTATCCAAATCAAGAATAATATGATAACAAGATCAAAATTATTGCAATATAAGTGATTATTTGCTGAACGTTGCTAAGGTAGGGTCATAAAATTTTAGTCTAGCAAGGTGAATTTATTTAAAATACGATAACAATATTTGCGGATCGAACTCCCGACCCTGTTAATCGTTTATTTACCATAGGTGTGTGAGAACCGTCCGTGTTACAACAGTTCCTTTTGTTTTTTAAATGGCGATAAACTATTTTCTGTTTGGTTCGAACTGCTAATCTAACAATAGATTCTTCACCAATAAGATCATTTATTTTTATAATGAGGTTCATCCTGTACAAGGCAGAAGAGACATTTGAGATTATGGGTAAGAGGATCAGTTTTTGAAGATGTGCTGTAAAGATAACGGTTAACCTTAAACTTTAACAGGTTTAAGATTTTAGTGATCAGGGGAGCATTCATTTGGAATCGATTTCGGAAAGCAGCCATCTTTAGAAAACAAGAGAATAAGGGTGGTTTGCTAGAACGTACATGTAATAGTTGGTCATAGATATAAAGTTTAGAACTAAGCTTGGTTGTACATATTTGGGAGGATGCATTTGGCAGTCCATACCACAGGGTTGTGATTCATGAAAAGAAGCTATTTGAGTGGAATTACATCTCACTAGGGGAATATGAACGGAATGGTGTTAGTACACTAAAATGTGAGTGTCATGATGGGTCTTAGCTGTAAAGGTAAGAACTAGGCTTGACAGAATAAGGTTGTACAGATTTGGGAGCATACATTTGGCAGTCAGGGTGGTGATTCATGAAAAAAATCTACTTGAGTGGAATTACATCTCACTAGGAGAATATGAAGGCAATGAAATTGGTACGGTACAATGTGCGAGTCATGGTGTATCTTAGCCGTAAAGGTATGAATTAGGCTTGAACAGCATAAGGTTGTACAGTTTCGGGAGCATACATTTGGCAGTTGATTACACAGAAAATGGATTCATGGGGAGAATCTAATTGATTGAAACGTGCATCTCACTGGGGGAATATGAAAAGAACGAGGCTGGTTCACTACAATGTACACGGAATCCGTGAAGTGTAGAACTGGTGGAACTAAAAAATAGAGTTCGTCTGAACTTTTTTCATAGAGACAGCGACAGAATAGCGACAGACACGTGACTTTTTTTTCTGTGAGAAAGGGGTCGCTAGGCGGAAAATAATTCGTCTTTCACAAGAACTCAGAGACACTTAGAACCTTGTATATCAGTAAATAAAAAAATGACACTAGGAGATGGCTGCGAACAATTTTTGACGGGAGTTTGTTTATTTTGAATATATTTATCAGTGCACTGGCCGCATAAAGGTTTGTGTCTTGAAGCGACAACAAAAATCTAAACAAAAATTATCTTTCCGCTTTACTTAGAAACGATAAAACTTTTTCTAAATGCGGAATTATCGAAATGAAAATATCTGGTGGATAATTTATAATTTTCCCGCCCATAAATTGCTTTCAATAGACAACAAAGTCTGAGTTTTTTTCTGGCAGGGCGGCGTATGGTTTTGATATGTTAAATGTTGTCTTGCACAATGGTAAAAAACAAACACCTATCACAAAATGGCCGTTTAATATATTGATAAACGTGTCTGGAAAGTTGAAATGTGATGACAGAAACCAAAAATGACGTTGGGTGGAATTTATAAAAAGCAAAAATTATTAAAGGTAATATTGATGCTTCGTCTAGGCGTATCATAGATAGATATATAGAAGAAGAAGAGGAGAGAGAAACGGAAAGAGAAAGAGAGAGGGCACGGGGAAGTGAGGAAGTGGGGAAGGGTGAGTGAGAACTAAAGAGAGGTTGTAAAAGAGAAATTGAGAGAAAGAAGTGTGAGGTGAGATAAAAGCTGGAATATATGAAGAGAGGGAAGCGAGATAAAAGAGAAGGTGTTGGGAGATAGGTGTAGAGCGAAAGGCATCATGTAAAAAGAGAGGGAGATGGGGAGAGAAGGAGGCGAGAAGACGCGAGAGAGGTAGAGACCGGAGAGGAATGAGGGAAAAGGAAAGGTGGAGTGAAAAGAAAAAGAACTGGATTAGGTGAAAGGATAAAAAGAGGAAAGGTAGGGAGAGTAAAGAAAGGGACGAGAAGTTGAAAAGGAGGAGTCAGAGAGAGAGACAAATGGAGGATGAGGGCACGCAGGAACAAGAGAGAGAGATAAAGAGAGGAGGGAAATAGAGAAACAACGTAAACATTTTCAGTTTATCATGACAAACGCTAAGTATTTCATTATTGAAAGAATTTGTCTATGACAATAGATGTTTGAATGGACAATATGGAATTCAAATCATTGTCGACTCACGAGTAATTGCCCCTAATTATATTCTACAACGCTGACGTTCATAAAAAAAGGTTTCCCTCAAAACAAAATATCCGTTTTTATACTGATCTATAGAACTCTCTACCTTTGAACAAAGAGGAACACAGACGAGGTACCGTCGAATGGTAAAATCTCATCTGGGGAAAAGCAGTCAAGAATTTTTGTTCCAGCTTACGGGCTCGGAGTTACTCTCGTTAATTGGCCTTCTGCTGTATCTACCTCGAGCTTCTTCTTACGTGGGAAGGTCGTAAATATTTCGTATCTGTGTTTTTTACACACTTTATCGCATAAATATACCCAAGAGCACTAACCAAAATTTTTTTTTGCATTTTAATTTTCTGATGAATCATAAGTTTGACGGCTATAAAATACCAGAAAAAATTCCCCTATTGCATCGTTAAACAGTTGGACCTAACCCCTTTTAAAAAATCTTGCCATAACAATCATAAGTATGAATGACAATATGCAAAGAAGTAAGAGGGTACAAACAAAACCATTAAAAAAATTACAAGATTTTAAATTTCAGTGTTAAATAAGAAGGATTCTTGCCTAGACCCTCAAACTTCACTCGCTCAAAAACTTTTTTTCAATCATTTCACCCCAAGCAAAGCGGTTTTGCCACTGATGTGCAGGGGGCTACATAAAAGAGTTAAACTTTTATACAGGAGGAGAGAGAAGACAAGGACGAACCAGCTACAGTGAAAAAAGAGAAAGATGTGAGCACGGGAGTGAAGACAGTTAAGAAGGTAGAAATAAAGGAAAAGAACAAGATACACGGGGTGATGTGGAAAGGGCTAGAGTTAAGGGGACAAAAGATGGGAATTGACTTTGCATTTAAATTCTTGGCGGTCGTCAGGAAAGCATGTATATGGAAGGGTGTTCCACAGGCGGGAAGCGCGAGAAAAGAAACTGATGGAATAGAATTGTCGCCTGCATTTGGTTGATCTGACTGTAAATTGGTGGGACAATTTTGCCAGTACGACCTCTTTTTAGAATGCCATAGTATCCAGACGACAGTTTAGATATTTCTGATTGAGTTTGGCGCCATGAATGGCATCCATATGAAAGTCTCCGATGAGGATATTTAAGGGTAAATCACGAGTTTTTCGTTTAATGTTTCAGTTTTGTAGCAACTTCTATTGTTTATAATTAGTCTCGCTGCAGTGTATTGTATGTTAAATTTTTTTATCTCCTATTTAATTATGAGGACTGTGGAGGGTGTAGTATTTACTAATATCCCATCCTGAAAATTAATAATGGGCGCAGGGTAAGTACCATTATTTTTTTTTAATTCTAAATCCAGATCATATTTTCTGTTTTGGGAAAGTTTATCTCAAAGTTTTTTCCAACCTTGATCATTGTTGTATCGTGGAATAAAGAGATACACAATTAAATTATTTTAATCGTTTCACCCCAAGCAAGACGGTACTTTCACTGAGGTGCAGGGGGCTACATAAGAGTAAAAGTGAAGCGAAAGACGGATGAGTTACAGGAGGTGTCAGAGAAAGGGCAAGAGAAGGATGGAAACACACTAGTGAAGACAGTTGCCAAAGTAGAGAGAAAGGAAAATATACACAGAGCGATGGAGAAAGAACTAAAGTCAAGTGGATAAGAGATGGGTATTGACTTTGCATTAAAATTCCTGGAGGTTGTATCCGTCAGGAAAGCAAGTATACAGAAGGGATCTCCACAGGCGGGAAGTTCGAGATAAGAAGCTGATGGAGTAGAGTTGTCGGCTGCATTTTGGTTCATTTAACTGTAAATGGATGAGACCTTGTTGCCAGTCTGGTTGCACGAGTAAATTCTTGTGGAGGTGTCGCTAGTGATCTAAGTTCGTCGGAGCAAAAGCTATGAAAATATTTGTAGAAGGGACAGAGTTAAGCCACATTCCGCCGGGGAGAAAGTGACTGGAGTCGAGCTGTCAGGTCGGGACCTATCACATTACAGATTCCCCTTTGAAGCCTGTCAAGAACACTGAGATGAACAGCTGGGGCGCCTGATCATATATGACAGCAGTATTCCATGCACGGAAGGATGGTTGATTTGTATATGTGCAAGATGGATTCAAGCGAAAAATTTCCTGGCCCGACACATTGGCCCAACCTTCCTAGCAGTAGATTTGGCTATTAGCTAAACTACTTTATTACCAGAGTGATACAACCAAGGGGTATATAAAATATTTACATTCTCTATCAATAGTAAATGTTACTTCACGAAGTCTGTGATAATGACAAATCCCCGTGCTAAATGCACGTTGTCTTTTATACATCCGGGCGACTGGATGTCACATGGTACGAGCCACGACAAAACAACCATAAAGTGTATAAAAGGTGGCTTTGTGTAAAACTCTGAGGTGAAATGAGCTACAAGCTCCATGTCATACCATCCCTGCTTCTCTCCCACAAGTCTTTGAGAGCAATGCTACCAACCATAATGAAATGCTGAACATGGTGATCAAGCCCGGAAGCAAGGGGATGTCTCAAAGTAAGATATAAGTGTTCAGCAGTATTTTATCACCTCTGACAATATCATCAAAGGTGAATGAAAAACTTGAAGCTGAATGTGGTTCTACAGGATGATGCTGAGGATATCATGGAGTGAGCATGTGAGCAATGATGAGGTTTTGCAAAGGATGGAAACTAAAAAGAAATGAATACTGAGCATCAGGAAAAAAACAGCTAAGGTTCCTGGGACATGCAATGAGGAAGGAGGACTTGGAGAACTTGATACTAACAGGCCAGACAAAGGGAAAAAGAATCAGGAGAAAGCAGGGGATAACACATTTGAAGGGCCTGAGCAGATTTTTGTGGTTTAGCAGGAGAAAGCGTGCTAAGAGCCACCAGGGATAGAGATACATGGAAAGTCATGATCGCCTACGTCCTGAAAGAAGAGGGCACAAAGAAGAAGAAGAAGAAGAAGAAGAAGAAGAAGAAGAAGAAGAAATTATTAGATGATAAAATGTTCAAGACATCAGTTTCTGTTCATTGATAAGTAATGAAATGGCGGAAAAAATTGGGGTTATTTAAAAGAGAATTGCTATTGTTTAAGTGACCACTACTTATTTTTTGTATCCTTATTTTGCTTAGGATACGTTTTATCCAATCACAATTTGATGAGGCTGTGTTCACATTGATGCTTCGGTTTTTGTAGCAAGTTGGGTGAAGCTGCCTCTGGTGTAGGTTATTCTATGTACAATTTCCTTTGCCATATACTAAATTTGTCATAACCGATCCATACACCGAGCGATTTGAAGTGTTTAATATTTACTAATGGCACATACTGAATTTTTATGATGGATCTAGTGGAGGTATCATCAGTGCTTTCTTATAAATGCCATCTAATGGTTTCATAATGGCAATGTTAGCCGTTTCCATTTAAGAAAACATTTGGCATTCATTGACCGTACAGATTATATTACTCTCAAAAGAAATTTATAAAATCTTTCTCTTAAATTATTTTTTCAAGAAAATAGGTTTCTGAAATTCAGTAGCTTACATATTAATCAATAATTCAGTCAGTTAGTTAAGTGCCATACGGAATACACGCTTGGGCGATCATGTCTCCAAAAGACATGACTGACTGGGCAGAAGATTATCCCGCAGTAGGTTGCCATTGCTTTCTGCGGTAGACTGGTTGCCCGGCAAGGCTATAGAACCCAATCTGTCCTGTTATTTAACCCATGACTGGAGGGAAGAGACGGATTAATACCTTTCCCAAGGGTATTTGTGCGCAAGTAAATGTAAGGAATTTAACTGGAATTCGAACTCAGCTCCCCGCTTTTTCATTTCGCGTCGATATCCACTGCACTACAACGTACATCCAATCAATATTTTATAGAGCAATAAAAAAAATCAAAAACAAAAACAAAAAAAAACCTACTGGAGATGACCGTAACCCATTACTGTCAAAAATTGTCGAGGACAGTTTATTACATAAAGGTCTCACCTTCATTAGTTACCTTTTAATTTTTCGCAATCTTCAGGATCTTTTTACTTACAATGTTTAAGATGATGCTCAGAAGCGTCTTTAATTTCACAGATGACGGTGAAACGTTGGATAGCTTGAAACATCGTAAAGGACATCCCTTTCCTGGTTTCCGTAAGTCGCTTAACTAAACCAACTGGATTCGACAGAACCCAAAAGCTGTTCCATGGTCATGCAGGCGGCAAATTTTCTACTCTGCAGTCACTTTTCATAGACAACACCACAGACTTTGTTTCCCACTGAAAGCGATTTATGGCCGGGCAAATTATAAATTATATTCGCATTTCGATGATTCCGCATTTAGTAACAGTTTTATCGCTTTCAAGTTAAGCGGAAAGATAGTTCGTTTTTCTTTCGATATCTGCTGTCGCTTCAAGAAAAAAATTTTATGCGGCAAATGCGCTGATAAATATTTTCAAGATAAACAACAACCCGTCAACAATTGTTTGCTGTTGTCTACAATTGTCACTTTTTATTTTCTGAGTACTATCGACCATGTGAGCAATAATGAGGTCTTAGAAATGATGAAAACAAAAAGGAAATTATTACTGAGCATCAGGAAGAGACAGCTGAAGTTCTTGGGACATGCAATGAGGAAAGACGGCTTGGAGAACCTGACACTAACAGGCCAGAAAGAGGGAAAAAGAGACAGGGGAAAGCAACGGATAACATATTTGAAGAACCTAATGAGGTGAATGATGGAACGAGGGTTGCATGGAGTAACAGGGGAAAGCGTGCTAAGAGCCACCAGGGATAGGGAGACGTGGAAGGTCATGATCGTCTACATCCTGAAGGGACAGGGCACATAGAAGAAGAAGGAACTAAGCGTCTCCGTGTCCTTGTAGAAAACGGATTATTTTCCACTTTGCAACTCTTTTCTCACAGAAGAAGAGTCGCAAGAGTCTCGCTGCCCTGTCACTATTTCTATGGAAAGTGTTCAGACTAAATCCATTCTTTAAAACATCACTCAATAAATCTAGGGTCTAACTAATAAAACAACAAAAAGTTGGCAAAATTTGACTTTATTAATCAACATAGTCTCCTTCTGGGGTGATACACTGATTCTAACGCTTCTCTAACAATTCGATGCCTTTTATGTAGAACGATTTGTCTTTGGCTTCAAAGGTTTTTGATATCACTTTTTCATTTGAGCCAAATTTCTTTCCTTGTAGCATTTTTTTGAAGTTTGCAATGTTGTGGCCAGTTAGAGCTAGGAAGAAAGACAGGAAAAGAAGAAGGTAGGTTGAGTCAGCGTATTGGAATAACAGAACATATATAAATAATTAAGAGTGTTATTAAGAGTGTTATTAATCAGAAGATAGAAGTGTCCGTCCAAACAATCAAGTTACACTGCGTCACGACTACCTCTCTCGAAGTCTCGCAAATTAGTATTTATGAAGGAGGAAGAGTTCATTCCAATGTAGATAGGGCACCATAACATGCCGAAAGCCAGTAGTCTTTGGGGACCAAGTCTGGAGAATAGGGTGGATGCGAAAGCAATTTGAAGTGCAATTCTTGCAGTTTTGCCATCGTTATTCATTTGTGGCTGTTTTTTGGCGATGTCTCCCTTCAAACGCATCAATAATACTATATAATATTTTCAATTGATGATTCTTTCTCAAGGTAATTAATGAAGAAAATACCTTGGGAATTACAAAATACGGAGGCCAAAACCTTGCCTGCTGATGTTTGAGTTTTGGTCACTTTGGACGAGTCTAACATCCTGCTGTCCACTTAGCTGAATGCTGATTTGACTCCGGAGTAAAGTAGTGGATCTATATTTCATTCATTGTCAAATAGGCAAAAAATTCCTTCTTGTTGCGTTGAAACAGTTGCAAACAACGCTCTGAACCGTCGACACGGTGTTGTTTTTGATCTGCTGTGAGCAAACGAGGCATTCACTTTGAAAACAGCTTTCTCATTGACAAATGTTCATGCAAAATGCTGTATAAGCTGCCTTCTGATATGTTCAACTCTTTTGACATCTCACGGAACTTTAATTTACCATCGGTAAAAAGGAGTTTGTGGATTGTTTTAGTGTTTTCCGGGACAACTGCCGATTTTGGGTGACCTGAGTGTTCAGCATCATGTGTCTGTACGATCGCGTTTAAAGTCAGCATACCACCTTTTAACATTTGTCTCTGACGGAGCAGAGTCCGAATAACACTTATCAAGCCATTGCTTTGCGTGAACAGAATTTTTTCTATCAGAATGCAATGCATTATCAACACACGAAATTCAGATTTTCCCATTGTTTGAAAATTTACAATAGTAGCTTCACTAAATAACTGTAATTTGTACACTATTAATCTGAATGGGTCCAAATTTTGTCACAGGGCATGCATTTGAAGGCTAGTACTTCATAAAAATCATGTAGATTTTTTATATTAGTGGAGCTATCTAAACATTTAGCCCGGGACTTTTGAGTTATTTATTAGTTCCACAAAGTTGTAACCTTTAAGGATAAGACCCGCCAGGCCATGCACATTGTAGCGAACAAACCACATTTCCTTCATATACCTCTAGTGGTATGTAATGTTGCTATGCAACCTTCTACCTTTCGTGACCCGCAGGCTTTGTACAGATTGAATACCACTATATATATATATATATATATATATATATATATATATATATATATATATATATAAACGTTTTGTCACATAATTGTGCAGAGTCCTACCGGCTAAATTAAGTGACAAAATTCTCTGCATTAATCCTTTTAATACTCTCTCTCTATTTCGATGTCAAATATTTTATGACAAAAAACTGTGTGACGATATATGATTTTGTCACTGAAAAACAACAATCATCACAACTCAACACTATATATATATATATATATATATATATATATATATATATATAATTGTCTATTTGTGTAGCAATCTTATTTTTATGAAAGTTTTATATGTGTCATTTTTAATGCAATTTGAATAAAAGCGTGACTGCCCAGATACGTAATGATATATATATATATATATATATATATATATATATATAGTTGTGTGTTTGTGTAGCAGTATCAATTTTATAAGAGTTTCCTTAAAAACGGCTTACAGAATACCGTGTTTAAGTTTTAATTATTTATGTGGTCTTATAATTTTCTTATCTTGACGTAATTTATGTAGAAGTTATACAAATATTTTATATATCCGTGTACTTTCTGCTATACAATTAGCCATTATGATGAATTATTTTATTTATACATGTACCTGAATGTGTGGTTTGTTTTATGTGCGTATCTAGAGTAATAGGAATGCATTATTTTCAAAATATGTTCAACACATCGTAGCTGAGTTCAATTTTTATATCATTATTAAATGTTTGTGTATTCTTGTTGATTAAAAACGCTTTTGTCATTTCTGTCATATCGATGATGCCAATACATTTATATTATGAAAGAGTATATATATATATATATATATATATATATATGGTTTTGTCTGTATATGGTTTTATCTTTTTGAGAATTTGAAATGGATTTATTTCTCGCTTGAAAGAAATTGTCTAATGTTATATCTCGTGTAATTTTTCAACGAAAAAATAACGATTTTTTAAAGATCTTTTTGTTGAAAAAAAAATTAATTTTGATCCTTTCATGAAATCATGAAAATCGGAAGAAACCGGTAATGTGTTCACCTACCTAAAGTAAACCCGATAAAATTAGTTGGCATCGAAAAGCAGGTACAGGGGATTTTCAAATTATGACATTCTCAAATATCTGCGATGGTGCGTAAGATGTAGGTTAGCATCTGAGAGAAAATATGCTTGTCTCGTATTTTTTTTTCTGAAGCATAAATTTCATCAAACATATATATATATATATATATATATATATATATATATATATATATAAGGGAAAACTCAACACATTATTTAGATTGGTTATAAATTATAATTCATTTCTATGAGCTAAATTAGATCATTTCATCAGGCTAGACAATATTCGTTTAGTTCAGTACAGATATTTTCCCGGAATAAACATTTCTTTAAAATGAAAAGAAAAACAAATAAAATTATTTAAAAACAGAGACTTTGGCGATATCTCAGTTCGGGATCTCTAGACCAGTCGAGAAGAAGTCATTATTCTTAGATAGTGACCAAAAAGCCATTGTCTTCGTTTTATATTTTTAATTTCAAACAAGCCAGTTGTTTGTTTTTGATTTTGTCGACCGTACAGTATTGTAGGGTCAGTTGGGCACCGTCTCTTAAAAATAGAGCAACATGATGCAATTCACTTCGCTATAAATTTGGGAACGGTATGCAACACTGCTTAGAATTCACACCCGAAGTTCCAATAACAACATTTCAGATTGCCAATCTGAGTGTCAATCTGAGAACAGTGCAGAGGTTGCGGAAGAATCAAATGGCCATTATGAAGTTATTTAGAATGATTACTTGTGATGGTGACCTTATGACTCAATTCATCTTCCCACAGGGCTCCAGAATCAACACGGAGGCTTACATCAAGTCCGCTGAAGAGCTAGTACGGCCCTGGGTCAAAAGTGTGGCTTCTGAAAAACCCTGCGATTATCAACATGCATCTGCACTATGCCGCACAAGCAAGAAACCCATTCATGACTCAGATAATTTCTACGATCACATCACCTTTAAATCTGGAAACCTAACTCCGCAGAATGCAATTTCCCTGATTATTATGAGTTGGACGCATTTGAGTCAGAGACCAACAAAACTCTCTGTGATAGCAAAAATGAACTGAATGCATGGCAGTATTCAGTAACTAGAAGAGACCGTCCAAAAGAGATGCAGGAGATTCCTAAGTCGTGGTTAAAGCCAATGGCAATTTTAGTAAAAAGCTTTTTTCTAATCATTTCACCCCAAGCAAGGCAGAACTGCCACTGGTGCGCAGGGGGGTTACATAAGAGGTGAGTGATGAGAAAGAGCAACAATTTACAAGTGTCAGAGAATAGGTAAGAGAAGGATGAGAACACTAGTGTGAAGAGAGCTGATGAGAGTGGAGTGGAAAAAAAAAAGATGATAGAAGGGTTGTCAGAGAAAGTATGCGAGTTAAGGGGATAAGAAATGGCAATTAATTCTTGGAGATTGTAGCTGTCAGGGAAGTAAGTATACGGGAAGGAATTCCAAAGGTGGGAAGTGCGTGCAAAAAGCTGGTAGAGTAGAAGTTGCGGTTACATTTGATCGGTATCACTATAAAAGGGTGGAACCTAGCCGCTAGTTTAGTAGCTCGACTAAATTCATGCAGAGAGGCACCAGGGAGCTAAGCTCATTGGAGCAGAAGCCATGAAAGTATTTGTAGAATAAACAGAGGGAAGCTGAGAATGAGGCTGGAGTTGAGCTACCTGGTCGGGATAAATTAGATTGCAGATTCTCCGTTGGATTTTGTCAAGAGCCCGAGATGAATAGAAAGGCCACCCGACCAAATATGACATCAGTATTTAGTGCACGGGCGGTTGGCAGCTTTATATATGTGCAAGATGGACGCAGACGAGAAAAACTTTCTAGTCCAACACAGGGATCCAACCTTCTTAGAAGGAGATTTAGATATGGATTCAATGTAGTCATTCAACTTGTGTTCGGCTGAGAGAGTTAGGCCGAGGAGACTCTGTGTTTTGCTCTCAAGGGAACTAGCCTGATCCTTTTTGATTGGGGTAGGAGTGGTTGTCTATGGCGGTTATAAGTTAAAACTTATGCTCCAATATAACTTAAAAATTAATTTACTAAAGTAAATGACCCACACAATATTTATTTGTTTTTCTTAACTTCAATGTACCTTAATATACCATAATTATTTAATCCTAATTCAAACTAAACATTCCAGCATCTTTACTCTGAGATAGCACAATATCTAATTAAAAAAAACAACTAAAATTCTACCTACTGTTAAAAATGTCTATATACTCATTCGAATAATGTACAGTCCCAGCACGTATCTTACCCAGACAAAAATAAAAAAAATGACCTGTCTTGACATCGGGCCACCCTGCTACCTTTCGCGACCGAAATCTTCAACTTCGTAGCTACTTAATTCTCACTTTTGATTGAACAAGATTGACACGTCAACAAACATTTTTTAACTACTTGTTATAAATAACCATGAATTCATTTTATATTTTCTGAATAAATCATTTTCACCATCTATTTGAAAATATCACCTGAAGATGAACAGTATTGTTCTGAAACATGAACTTATGTATAGTAATAGAGTGCTTTTATAAATCATTGTTTTAACAAAATTACAATATATATACATATATATACTGTCCTTAATCTCAGATTATTACTGAGTATAATTTTACACACACACACACATATATATATATATATATATATAGAGAGAGAGAGAGAGAGAGAGAGAGAGGAAAAAAGAAAGAAAGAAAGAAAGAAAGAAAGAAAGAGAGAGAGACATCAAAATTTCAAAAAAGCAATTACTACTTCTGCAACTTATGCATAAATCTTCAGCAATGAATTCAGTTCTTTCGGTGACAGGCGTGTTTATACACCGCTTATATATAACACGCTATAATTTCCCTTCTCTGATGCTATGCGCCTATGGTTTAGGGGTTAGCAACTCCGACTGACACTAAATCGTACATAAGCAAGTGGGTGTCTAACCACACTGTTGAACTGTGATATAGCAAAACAGGCTTGTATGTAGATGACAAATATACGTGTTTCGTATCTCTTGAGGACGTTGGCAATCATAGTTCTCCGTAATTTCTTAGTCTTTGTACTAATCATTTGTTTCTTTCTATCTCTGTTTTGCCAAACATTTATACAAAGTCATTACGTAAGTTATTCGCTGCTTTTCTGTCTCTCTTTCAATATTTACTGTCGGTGTTAAATTTTATAAGCCGTCTTTCTTCATTATATACCCTAAAAAATCCTTTCAACGCACTTTACGTCTTTATTTTCCATAATACGTCGTCGTTATACTTATGTTCAGTCCGAGCTACTTTCCGCATCCCTCCGTAGATCCCCAGATCTGTTGCAGCACCTCTCTTCTTCATCTGGGAGGAAATTATCATCCCGTGTTTGTTCCCATAAATGCCGTCCGATTTACTAATATCTAATTAGATGTTCCTGTTTCTTAATACTTTGCTTAGCTCTTAGAAGGCGTGAGGTCAAACCTGCGTCCTCTTTGTTTTGGTGAGAGCACATTATACCTTCGCGTAATTATAAATAGGTCAACCGCGAATGATATTACAGAGAAACTAGGCTTTATTAAACAGGGCAGGGCATATCTTTGGCTATGATCTTTCGAAGCCCATACGTTAAAAATTTGTTTTCGTATCCAAAATTTAAACAAAGGAAATTCTTAGGCATCGTTAGATTTTTAATCCGACATTATTTCTTATTGCTACACATAAACACGTCAACATCTCTTTTAGGAACATACAAGGCGTATGTACCAATTTTGCAGCGTTGAATCCTTCCTCTTAGTAAACTCACCTGACATCATTGCCTTCTGTGAAACTAACCTTGACTTATTCTCCCCTCTTCTGATATCTCCGTCTCTGGTTATCTTCCCTTCTTCAGGAAGGATTCCTATGTCCATATTCATGGAATTGACGTTTATGTCAGTTAACATCTCCCTCTAGCTAGGGTGATCACTCTCGAATCTCTGGATCATTCTTACATGTGTCTCCGTCTCTCTCTACTAAGCTTTATTTCTCTAACGTTCCCTCTCATCTCCTGACAGTTCCGTAATGGACAGCATGTTGAACAATATTGATAAGTCCGTTCCTTCTCATTTGTTCGTCAATATATTTGTGTTTGGAGACTTTCATGCCCCTCCACACCATGTGGCGGGAAAACTCTGTCACAGATCTTGTTGGTGTCCACACAATGAATTTTCAATCACTCAGTCCCTTACGCAAGTGGTAGACTTCCCCAAGCGTTTCTCTAATAACCCAAATGGACCTGACTCGGTGCTCACTCTTTCTCTTCCATCAAGTTTTCAAGTGGGTAGAGCAACTTGACATTGCAAGAGTTAGCTTGCAGTATCAAGCAGCTCTGCCTACTTGAAAACTCTGACCATGCGGTGGATTCCGTTATCATCTCCTTCCACTCCCACTATATCCAGGAACATCAGACCAGCGGAATATCTAATTGCTACCAAAGAGTAGACTGGGACTCGTTCCGCGATTTTCTGTGTGACGTCCCTTGGAACAAAGTTTTTAGTCTTCCCGCTGAAGACTGTGTGTGGATTAAGGATAGCGTCAATGCTATTATCCCAGCCATGAATTTGCCACTTTGTTTCCCTGGTTCTTCTCTGCATGCTTGGCTGCTATCGCGTCGGACCATTACTTTTTTGTCTCTTCTCGTAATGAGTGCAAGAAGACACTTAATGATGCTAAGCTGCTGGTTCCTACTAAGAATAAAGCAGCGCATAGCATCCCGTAAGTTCGGTTCCAAAGACTACTGGCGGCTCTGTAAATGTGTACTAATCCCCTCTCTAATCAATGAATTTAAGATCTTTACCTCTTCACCGGGCAAGGCCGTGTGTTTTGCTCGCAGATTCTCCACCAACTCGAAACTGGATTCATCTGGAGTATCTGCACCCGACTTCTCACCTAAAACTAAAGCCCAACTGAATAACGCCCATATTACTCACTAGCTGGTCTTTAATATGATTTCAAAGCTTAACCCCCTTAAAGCGAGCGAAGATGACTGAATCCCCATCATTGTCCAGAAGAAATGTGCCCCGAGAGCTCTCCTCTGTCCTCTCCAAACTTTATATCTACTACCTCTCTGCTTTTTGCTTTCTTGTCTGCTTGAAATCCTCCTCTGTGGCTCCAATATTTAAGAATACTGGAGAATCCCCGGACCCCTCAAATTATCACCCTATCAGCCTCCTACCGATTTTTAGCAACGTGTTGAAATCTATTATCAACGCCGAGGTGGTTCAACATCTCACAGCCTACAGTAATTCATTTGTATTTGGGAATTAGCTATTATGCTATTCCCAAACGAAAATGAATCACTGAATGAAATGACAGAAAATATAATTAGGCTTAGCCATATCATAAAATACCTATTAGGTTCATACAACCATGGATGAGAACATCATAATTTCTTCTAATTTTAAAAATTGCGTGTTCAGAAATTTCACGTTACATGAGCGTTCAAATAAACCCGGCTACGTGAGTGACCTTAAAAAAAAAACCGGTAAAATCAGTTATTGCAAATCACCTGAAAACACTACATGGTCGCGTAATAACTCGTTTACAAATGAAGAATGTTCAACAGTTCTACAATATAATTGTATTGAACACTTTTTATTAAAACTGTGTACTGGTCTAATTTTATGACCAAAAACACAGTAATTAAACTATCAATATATATATATATATATATATATATATATAAATTAAATTAAATTTTTTCAAAGATGTTGAATGCACATTTCGACATGAAATTCCCGGGATAAATTTACTAGTTTTCTTATAAAGCAGCAGTATTCAATGAACATAAAGAATGGTAGATTTATAATGGAAGATTAAATTCTGAAAAGAAAAATTGTCTGGTACGGCACAGTAAACAGACTTTCATATTGGTTGATTGATTTGTTTAACGGCATGTTTATGTTTCTTTTAATGCCTAAAATTAATTTTTTTTCCGAGCTTTGAAATAATAAACGCAAATTATGTCGGTTGTTCTGCTTTCACAGTTCAATTCATGGTAGATGATACACAATGATACTTGTTCCACTCATAATCTTCACGTCTCTCGGTCGCGTCGGCACGTTCAGGTAGAGTATAACTCAGTTGTATCGCTGTCCACAGATAGAGCGCAGCTGAAAAAATATCAAGAGGTGTCCGGTCCCGGAGAATAGCTGCCCGTACAGCAGTATCCCTCATTGAAATAAAAAGAGGCATTGGTATTACTACCGATGCCAGCTCAACCGAAGCAGTTTTTGACCCTCGCCTTTGATGTCCCACATGAAGCCGACCGTCATATGTGGTGTAGAGACTGGTAAATACCAAGGTAGATGATACTCTGTTGTACTATGTCTTTTTATTGATTGATTTGTTTAACGGCATGTCGTCTTTTTACGGGTCATTTAATTCCGATATTTATTTTTCTTATGAGATCCACTGTAATCCACTACAAGGAAGTTTGGATCACTGTGTTGTACCAGGATCCATCTTGCATATATGCAAATCAAACATCCGTCCTTGCATGGAATACTGCTCTCATATATCGTCAGGCGCCCCCGCTGTTCATCTCAGTGTTCTCGACAGGCTCCAAAGAAGAATCAGTAATGTGATAGGTACCGACTTGGCGGCTGGACTCCAGCCACTTTCTCACCGACGGGGTGTAGCTTCCCCTGTCTGTTCTATAAATATGTTCATGGCTTCTGCTCCGACGAACTTAAGTCACTGTTGACTCTGCCACATGAGTATACTCGTGCAACCAGACTGGCAACTTGGTCCCACCCATTCACAGTTAAATCAACCAAATGCTGCAGACAATTCTACTCCAACAGCTTCTTTTCCCGCGCTTCCCGCCTGTGGAACTCTATTCCATATTCTTTCTTTTCTGACGGCTACAGCCCCCAGGAATTTAAATGCAATGTGAATACCCATCACTTGACTCCAATTCTTTCTACATCACTCTGTATATCTTTTCTTTTGCATATGAATTCCCATTCTTCTCTTACTCCCTTCGCTGTCACCACCTGTAAATGGTTCGTCTTTCTCTTTAATCTCCTTCTATCTAATATTTTTCTCTTATGTAGCCCACTGCGCATCAGTGGTGTTACCGCCTTGCTTGGGGTGAAACGATTAAAAAAAATAAATTGAAATCATAAAAATACATATTAGCCTTCTTTCACAATTGCATGTATGGTAAAGGATACTCAGCTTTTGTGCATTGACAAGTTTGTGTTGCCATGGTTACTAGAGGCAGTGAGATGTGTATTTTATTTTGTAAACCTACATGCATTGTTGGTATATTTTAATTAAAAATGTATTGCTGTTATTTTTATGATTAAAATATACTTTTATAATTTCATAGCGTTTTTGTTTGGGGGTTTTCACTACTTGCCCATAGCTGGGACCCAAACAAATGTTACAACCCAAAGTCAGGAACAACAGAAATTAAATTCACGTTTCTCAAAATCTTCAATTTTCTGATCAGAGGTATTGCTGCTGGATCTTGTCTAACTCTCATAGCAGTCAGTCAGTTAAGTGCCATACGTGATACACGCTTTATGCGATCACGTCTCGAAATAGACATGACTGACTGGGCAGAAGATTATTCCGCAGTAGGTTGCTATTGCTTTCTGTGGTAGACTGGTTGCCAGCCAAAGTTAAAAAATGCAATCTCTTCTATTATTTAACCCATAACTGAAGAGAAGAATCGGATTAATACCTTTCCCAATGGTATTTGCACCTAAGTGAATGCAAGGAATTCTCTTAAGCGCAAATACCCATAGCAATAGACGTAGCAATTGATTCAATATCATATTTCCATTTCATGTCAGTGGAAAACCTGAGTCCTAAAAGATGAAATATGGTGTTTACTGGTATACGCTTTAGGATGTATAGTGGTATAAATCTTATTCCGTTTTAATTTAGACTGTGCTTTGAACATCATAACCTCAGACGTATAGAAATAGTTATAGATTATTTATTTATACTAGACCACACCCCCGAGGAATATAATAGCAGATAATTACATCAAGAATCTTCAATTGACAATTTAGACTGAAAAGAAAAAAAAATCAACTAAATTGCTCAGCCGTCGCAAACGTCGGTTTGGGACGGCTTAGCCTAAATCACGCTTGGGTGATCATGTCTCATTACGTGCCATGATCGACTTGGCTGAAGAATTACCGCAGTACCCTACTGTTACTATCTGTGGTAGACTGGTTGCCAACCAAGGTGACTCAGTCTTATCTGCTATTTAAGAAGGAGGATGAGAGATTGCTTCATAGCTTTACCAATGGTTTTTGCACGTAAGTAAATGTATCACATACGACTGGATTTTGAACTCGGCTCTCCCGTTGTTCTCTTTCCGAATCGTTAACCATCATGTCACTCGCGCATCCAAGCTTACAGCACCTAGTGTTAGGAAGCGGTCTTCCTATATAGTTACTGACTAAGCTCGACGATTCCACTCTGAGTATTTTAGTTCTGTTGCCATACACTCCTTATATTTTTTAATCAGACCTTGTATCAGAGACGCTGTTTGGTTTAAGTCAGAAACTGTTATTGACTAGGGAAAACGAAAAGATTTAGCTGATAGCAATCCAATGAATGAAAACTTTCAATGGTATATTGAAAAGTGGGAGAAATTTTGAGAGAAGATTTCGTGCTTAGATATTTTCAAAAATACTATGTCCATTCAGAAAGTAGACGATTATATCCTTCCACAGATTTCTTTGCTTTCATTCACGAATTATCATTTTTTTAAGGGAGGGGCATAATTGAATGCTTTCACCTTGCTTTCTTCACTGTTTTGAGTTTTATTAACTGGTTTCCAACTATGTCCAGAGAACCTATATAACCTTATAATGTAACCCATAATTGGATTTGTCTATATATCTGTGATGACGTAGTATTTACATTATTCGGACTATTGTCCTCATCTTTGTTGCCATTTGTACGAAGTTTTTGCTGCTCTACACTTCGGCCTTATGAGGACAATAGTCCGAATAATGTAAACACTGCCCATAATTGGAGTTCAAATCTTTGACAAAGTAATTCTTGTTCTAGGCTTACGGCCATATCACGTTAAATACACCGGGTCTCGCTCAATCACCAAAGTTAAGCAACGTTGAGCCTGGTCAGTACTTAGATGGGTAACCGCTTGGGTATACCAGGTGCTGTAAGCGTATAGTGACGGATGTGCGTTGTGGTGCAGTGGATATCGGCTCGGAAAGAGAAATCAGTGAGCCGAGTTCGAATTCCAGTTGAATACTCTGCATTCACTTAAGCACTGGTACCCTTGGAAAAGGTATTAATCCTTTCCTTCCCTCCAGTTATTAAATAGCAGGGTAGGACTTGGGGACCCTGTCCCTAAAAACAAATCCCAATGAATCTTGATACTCGAAAAGAAAAAGTTATTACTAGACAAAAAACTTATATATAAAAAAACAACAATAAATTGTTGAAAGAAAAAAGCACTACCATCAATAATTAATTAAAAAAATTAGTTGGCAATAAATGACCAGCCGAGGTTGATATGTCATAAAAACAAAACAAGCAAATCATTTACTGTTAACTTTGATCTGTCTTAGTGGAACACACCCTATATTAGTGTTTGAAAAAAATGAATGTATTCCATCGTTATGAATTGAGTCAACCAAGTCATAAACATGGTTGAATGTTAGAAATATCTGCATGTAAATATTTTATCGTTTTTTCTGTTAGACGTCTGAGTGCTTTATCGTGTATTTCTGGGTTTAATTGATAACATCTTTGACAAATAATTCTTGTTCTTTATAAACTATTGCTAGACGACCTAATAACTTTTTTAACTGAAAAGTAGACAAATATCCGAGCTACGGTGCAGGGTCTACAGGAAGTTTTTGACCAAGTGTAAGAGCTCGGAGAGCACCATCGTAAAATGCAGCCTTGTGCCACACCTTGACTTTCTGGGGAGGATCGGATAAATACTGAGTTCATTAAAGATTATATTTAAGCTAATACGAATCGTCTGTAACAATTACCTTTTCTGGGGTAATGATACGGAAGGAATTCAGACTAGGACGAAACTTTCACCTTCTCGGTCAATAAGTGTTACAATAATTATACATTCTGTGTACATAGCGACACACACTCGGCCTTATGTCAGATCTCTACTTTGCTTGGTAGATGACTAGAATCTTCTTCCTCCGAGACAAAGGTTTTTTCAAGTCATCTTTAAGCCTTATCTCTCTTTTCGAACATAGCCCAAAACAGTTCTGACAGAGCGCAACTTGACAAATACTATTGGAAAGTACTCTGTCTCAAGGAACAACTTCCCAAGGAGGTGGTTCCTCATTGTACTAAAAGAGAAAGAGTGGCATTAAGATTGCTGCCAGCGCAACCGACAGCTGCTGAAGCTGGGTTACGTTTTAATCTGGCCAACATGCACGCGCTCAGTTTCTCTAAATTAAAAAAAAGAAACTGGCCTTGTGTCACATCTTGACAGTGTGGAGCATCGGGTGAATAATGGATATTATTTTTTATTTTCATAAAGCTATATATTGGTAAGTTGTCGGAATTTCAATGCTAAATCTTTGTCATTAATTTGGATTTTTTATGTAAGTTTTCCTGATTTTATGCACTATCATTTCACTTTTATTTAACGATGCAAAAAAAGAAAAAACTCGTGACTAATTTTGCTAACATTTTCTTGCCATCTTTTTCCAGCGCACAATTATTAAAAACTTTCAAAAGAAAACCTTGAAAGCTACTAAATTTAAAATGCATTGCGAATTAAAAATAACTGCATTTAACTGCTTGAAACGCACTCAACGTTGAACTTTCATATGTAAGCAAGTACATTTTTCAAAACGGCGAAAAGGAACGAGTTAAATATGGATAGTTGTAAGGCACATTGCCTTGCAGATAACTTTCTATTAAAGTTTCTTTTCTATAATATTGTTTCTTTAGTTTATTCAGTTTATTTGTTATCAATTTCTTATCGCAAAAATTAAATGCTGTATATATTAGTGTTCAAAAAGAAAGAAGTTATTCTACCGTTATGAATTGAGTCAAGCAAGTTAGATACATGGTTGAATGTAACGGTCATGTCACGGCGTAACGGTCATGTCACGTTGAATACACCGGTTCCCGCTCGATCACCGAAGTTAAGCAACGTTGAGCCTGGTCAGTACTTACGTGGGTGACCACTTGGGAATACCAGGTGCTGTTAGCGTTCACGGATGTGCGTTGTGGTGCGGTGGCTTGGAGGGGGAAATCGGTGAGCCGAGTTCCAATTTCAGTTGAGCACACTGCACTCACTTGCGCACTGGTACCCTTGGGAAAGGTATTAATCCGTCCGTTCCCTCCAGTTATGGGTTAAATAACAGGGTAGGACTTGGGACCCTGCCCTTAAAAACAAATCCCAATGAGACTTGCTTCCGTCAGGGAGGAAGCCCGCTCAACCCGACTAGGGTGAATGCGGCATACATACATACAAGCAAGTTAGATACATGGTTGAATGTTAGAAAAATTTGTGTGTAAATAGTTTATCTTGTTTATTTTAAGTGCATATAAATAAAATACAAAAACTTTACCATAAAACATTGTCTGTCGTGTATTTATGAAACTTGCATATGAATATAGAGTGTTCAAATAATGGGAACTGATTTTAAATGAGAATAAAATTTAAACATCTAAAGATTTTTTCAATTTTTTCAGATTTAACGTTTCAGTCATTGGCAATTTCAACCGTGTAAAGATTAACGATCGAAAAACGTGTTAAAGTTGTCGAAGCTTATTATGAAAATGGACGTGTAAAGAACACAACTTCTCATCTTTCAAAACAGTGATGTCAATTAGCCACCACGATTGTGCAACTTGACGCTTTAAGATATCTTCCATTGGGGTCATCTCAAAAGTAAGGTCTATGCCAACACCAATTCAACAGCTGAAAGAGAAGATAATAAGACATATTGGTTAGATCGAGGAGCAACTATACAGAGAAGTCATCAAACATTTTGACCATCGACTGTTGGTCAGCCGCCGAAGCTTTGGTGGATATTTGGGCGATATTATTTTTCACACCTAATTGCCATGACTTATCCAATAGTGAAATCAATAAAATTTTATCAATAACGCTGTTTTCACTTACTGCTTACGGCCATATCACGTTAAATACACCGGGTCTCGCTCAATCACCGAAGTTAAGCAACGTTGAGCCTGGTCAGTACTTAGATGGGTAACCGCTTGGGAATACCAGGTGCTGTAAGCGTATAGTGACGGATGTGCGTTGTGGTGCAGTGGATATCGGCTCGGAAAGAGAAATCAGTGAGCCGAGTTCGAATTCCAGTTGAATACCCTGCATTCACTTAAGCACTGGTACCCTTGGAAAAGGTATTAATCCTTCCCTTCCCTCCAGTTATTAAATAGCAGGGTAGGACTTGGGGACCCTGTCCCTAAAAACAAATCCCAATGACTCTTGATACTCGAAAAGAAAAAGTTATTACTAGACAAAAAACTTATATATAAAAAAACAACAATAAATTGTTGAAAGAAAAAAGCACTACCATCAATAATTAATTAAAAAATTATCAGCCGAGGTTGATATGTCATAAAAACAAAACAAGCAAATCATTTACTGTTAACTTTGGTCCGTCTTAGTGGAACACACCCTATATTAGTGTTTGAAAAAAATGAATGTATTCCATCGTTATGAATTGAGTCAACCAAGTCAGAAACATGGTTGAATGTTAGAAATATCTGCATGTAAATATTTTATCGTTTTTTCTGTTAGACGTCTGAGTGCTTTATCGTGTATTTCTGGGTTTAATTGATAACATCTTTGACAAATAATTTTTGTTCTTTATAAACTATTGCTAGACGACCTAATAACTTTTTTAACTGAAAAGTAGACAAATATCCGAGCTACGGTGCAGGGTCTACAGGAAGATTTGACCAAGTGTAAGCGCTCGGAAAGCACCATCGTAAAATGAAGCCTTGTGCCACACCTTGACTTTCTGTGGAGGATCGAATAAATACTGAGTTCATTAACGATTATATTTAAGCTAATACGAATTGTCTCAAACAATTCTGCATGACAACAGATACCTCTCAAAAAAATAAAAAATAAAAACAAAGAAAAACACTTAAAAATTCCAAACCAAGAAAAATACAAACTGCAATACGTACCTAAGCAGTAATTTGAAGTGATTAAAACAAATGCTATCCAAACAAAGAAAAATGAAACACTTCACAGCGTCAACCTTCATTGGGGCACAGATTGAGTCGCAAGAAAAAATACTTTACTTCAGAGATGGGATGAGTATATTCCTGATCTCTTCCCCAACAAGAGAGAGCAAACAAAATGCACAAAAATACGGATAGACCAGAAATATTAAAAACCCAATTGGAATCAGCAATGACGAATGCGAACAGAAATAAAGCAGCAGGACCCGATGGGATTGTAATAGAGATGTTGATGGTCTTTCGAAGATTTTGGCATAGATAGGCTTACAGAATTAATAAAATACATCTACAACAGCGGCAGTATACCGGAGGACCTAAGCAGATCAATTTTCATAGCACAACCTTAGAAGCCAGGTCCAAAGGAATGGGAACTTCACCAAACAATCAGTTTAATGAGCCACATGATAAAACTCAATATCCGGATTCTGATCAACTGAGCGCACAGTAGAATCAGCCCACAGATTGGATAAATACAGTGTGTCTTTGTTAAAGATACGAGAACAAGGATGCTATTTCATGTTCAAAACAGAAATGCAGAAGGCTCTCTATCTGTGCTTTATAGACTGGAGGCAGAGAGTTTAACAAGAGAAAGTTTTAATGAACTAATATTTACTAACTTAAAGTTTGAATTCGAACCCTTAGGCTCAGCCAAAAATATCCCAACAACCCTGCTCAAGTCATGGTCGGGCTCTTATCTGTTCATCCAAGACGAGACTCTCCCCTTCGGCTTAGCCTCGCCTGGATTCCTCACTGACCGGAAGCAGAGAGTTAATCAAGAGTGGGTTTTGGTAGACTGATATCGACTACTACCCTCCCCACTAAGGCAGAGGCCCGAGGCGGATGTGGTACCAGGTATTGAAGTGTGAATCAGAGCCTTAAGCTCGACCAAAAATATCCACAGTTCATCAAGTGAGATTTTTGTTTGATTCTCAATAAAAGAAGAGCTCTCCTGAACATACGTATTCACGTCCGGTCCATTAATGGCTGAAATGTATCATAGCATATTCTCTCCTACCTTATTGTTACAGATTAAATGAATCCATGAACGGAACAAGCATTCATAGACTACGAATGACTTGCTTTTCTTCGTATATATCGGTAGGTAGGTATTTTCTCTTCTGAAAAATCCGCACATTAAGTGGACATGCCCCCCAAAACTACCATACGAACGCGGGTGTCCCTCAAGGTTCTATCCTAGGTCCGACGCTATTTCTGATGGATATTAATGATTTCCCCGACGCCATTAGATCCCAAGTAGGCATATACGCCGATGACACCACAATCTACTCTCGCGTCGATCAAAAACCCGGTGTGAGTGACAAAGCGAACCTCGCTGCCGAGCTTGAAAAGGAGCTCCAATCCGTTGTGGCCTGGGGTAGGAAATGGCTAGTAAATTTCAATGCTTCTAAAGCTGTTATCAACTAACCACTATATACAATCGCATCTACCTCCCATTAGCATAGAACAGGCTTGCCTCCCAGAGAATAAAACACTACGCCTCCTTGGCTTTACACCCTCGACCGACCTCAAATGGAATGACTATATCGAATCCATTGCCAAATCTGCCGCTATGAAAGTCGGATCTCTGTGCATCGCCCGGAAGTTTTTCCCGCCTGAATCTATCCTGCACATATACAAATCTACCATCCGCCCATGTACTGAATACTGCTGCCACATCTGGTCGGGTGCCCCTGCTTCTCTCCTTGGGATTCTTGACAAAATACAAAGGAGAATCTGTAACGTGGTGAATACTGACTTGGCAGACCGGCTGCAACCACTTTCTTACCGGCGTGATGGGGCTTCCCTGTGCCGCTTCTACAAGTACTTTCATGGCTTCTGCTCCGATGAACTTGGATCATTGGTGCCGCCTAAGCACGAATTTGCACGAGATACTAGATTGGCAGCTGGGTCCCACCCTTTTACAGTTAAACAGATAAGATGTAACCGTAATTTCTACTCCAACTGCTTCTTTTCTCGCGCTTCCCGCCTGTGGAATTCCCTCCCACGTGTCTGCTTTTCCGACGGCTACAATCTCCAGGTGTTTAAATGTAGGGTCATTAGACATCTCCTATCACACTAACTTCCAATTATTCTCCCAACACTCTCATCTACCCAACCCTACCCTCTGACATTTCCTATATTTAACCATCCTTTCTCCACTCTATGTAGCCCCCTCCGCAGTAGTGGCAGTGAAATGCCTTGCTCGGGGTGAAACGCTTATAAAAAAAATACCACTAGAGAGATCAGAGACGAAGAGTATCTCATAATCTTTAACCCTCTAGGGCCATTCGTATCATATTTGATACAGTATGAAAACAAGCATTGAAAGAAATATTTTCCTGAAAAATTTTTAAGAGAAATATTTTATAAATTTCAAATGAAAGCAGTACTGACTGCTCAGTCAATGAATACCAAATGTTTCCTTATAGGGAAATACTGTATCAAATATGATACGAATGGCCCTAGAGGGTTAAAAGAAGATCATGTCTCTGTCTTTTCAAAATCCTTAGGACAGCCTTCGCTTATACATGTTGGTCCCAATTCGTCCCCTGCTTGAGCCAAATCTCTGAGTGAAACTGTGTCTTAATGTCCCTCCATGTAACGGACACGTGCATAGTGTGGATTGACATCTAGTAGTTTCACTTGATCGAGCAGTGGTTGGGTTTGATTAATTCGCGTGTGTCTTTTAATAATAACGTTCCTGGTTTCGAGAAGGTGGAGACGCTCTAGCCGAACCTCTTGGAAATTAAAGCAATCGTTCATGTACTATCAAGATTCTGGCTGTGCATAACGGCGTTCTAAAATATGCAAGGGCATTTGGAGTAATTGTTCCCAATACTTTACAGACACCGCTGTATCAGCAGCTGCTAGTTCAACAGTTATCCAGGTTATTCTATTATACCTCTAGCATTGATCATTGCCTTCGGGGTTATATGGCGTTGGTTACTACTTCTTGTAGGAATCGCTGTATACGTTCGGACATGAATGAAACCTTCTCTGTACGAATAAATATACACAGTTAGCCCAAAGATGGCCAAAATTGAGAAAAGTACATGTACGACCATTGTAGAGCATACATCTAGGCCGGATGTCGCGAAAGAAAAACGCGAATATTTGTAAATTATTGGGAACATGTATTTGTTTCGAGTTTATGATGAAGGTAGAACTTTAAATTCCAGTGTGTTTCTTTCGTAAAGGTTTCTGACCATGCTGGTCTTGGACGGTAGAACCTGAGTTTATTTTCAGCGCAAGTCTTACACGAGTTGATAATCTCTTTACTGAGTAGGAAAGGTTTCTAATTTTCGACTTGTAGACCATGCGTGTACCACCAGGGTGGCACAATTTTATGTAATCTATATATTATTTACCTACGTGTGTCAAGCTCTAGAAAGAAATTTTATCGCACACACAGACACAAAATATTAAACATAAGAACGCCGGTCGACGTATACACAACACGCATGGTAAATGAAAGAAAACGTCAAACAAGAAATACAAGACGAAACGAGAATTATTATGAAATATATATAATCTGTTAGAGAGAGAGAGAGAGAGAGAGAGAGAATATGAGAGAATATGAGAGAATATGAGAGAGAGAATATGAGAAAATATGAGAGAATATGAGAGACTATGAGAGAGAGAATGAGAGAGAGAGAGAGAGTATTATTGTACTTAAAGTGTTTTTGTGTTTTAAATAAAAATTTCAATTCTTTATTTGCTGTCTTAATATTGATTCTCCTTCAACTAAGAAAAATACTTTTAATCCGCTGATTTTTATTAATTTCATCCAATCAGTTTTTCAATTCTTGCTGTGAAGCACAGAGCAAATCGTTGTCTTTATGTTATAATACAGTAATACCTAAGTAGCGTGTGTCACGCTTTGGCTGTAATGAATGAAATTAAATATATTTTATAAATGCATTACATTTCTGGAAGAAAATCATTGTAATGGAAGAAAGAATAAGACAAGAAAGAGAGGCGGTTAGAGAAGAAGACAAGAACGATTACGAGCAGAAGAGAGACAAGCAATCCGTAAACATAACTGTTGTTGCAATATTATGTTAAAGTTGTTATGTTAAAATATTTGATGATGCAACATGGGAATTTCTACGGATATTTTATTGACATAGAATTCCCCATGCGCTTATTCATTTATTAACTGAATAATAAAGATTTATCAAAATATCAAAATAAGAAAACCGTGAAATGTTCATAGGTTAAAACTAGTCTCTTTAATTCTTCTTTGCTAGCAATTGAGCTACATACACGAGAGAGGGCATCCACTGCGTATACCGGAGGGGGGGGGAATATGTTAAGTGGAACAAATAACACGAGAATTTCATCATTCAACTGGTTATTTATTCATCTTTTTTTATTTTCCTGATCGTTTTCTCGTTAAACATGAATGAAAATGATTTTTGATGAGTAATTAATTTAAAATGTCGCCTGATCTAATTTCTTCAGAGATTCAAAAAAAGCATACGATTCTTTCTCTATTGCAGAATGTCTACGTCCCTATTTAGACATGGTTCTGCAGTGAAAAAGGTATAGGCCTCCCCGACTTCTGTTAGTTTGCGGCTATAGCTTATTCTGAGTTATTTGTCTTTATTACAAGAGATAATGTATGATCACGCGTAATAATGGCTACTTTCGCTACGTCCCTCTTTAACTCGTTAAAAGATTCCTTTGCTATCTGAGCTAACGAGAATTTTTGATAAAACTGTTAAGATATTTATTCTGAAAACGACAGTATCCATTGAGCATAATTTTTGAACACTTCTAATGCAGGGCGTAGAGCGGGTAAATCTTTTGATATCGGCAGGTTGATTAACAGAGTCAGAAATTGTAAACTGGGTTTTATATCAGGTCATCCCATAAGTTCTGTCCGAATTTAACTTCATTAAATTTGAATACAATTTAATAGTATTTTAGAATGTCAAATGAAATTTATAACCATATTTCCGTATTTAGATACATTTAAACTAACTAAATTTTATTTTACAGATTTATAGAAATAAGAAATATCTAACATGGAGGTATCCAATTTAAGGAATTTAATGCTTTATGAATACAAAAAAATCTCTGGAATAAAAGCAGCTCGAAACATTCACTTAGCTCATGGAAATGTGTGCTTGAATAGAAGAACTTGCAGGCAGTGGTTCGAAAAATTCAGAAGTTGAGATTTCAGCCTTGAATATGGGGATCGAACAGGTCGTCCAGTTGAGTTCGGTGATAAGCTTCTTGAAAAAGCTCTTGAAGAAAATTCTGCATTATCAGTTGCAGAATTGGCAATAAAGCTTAGTTCAAAACATACAACTCTTCATCGTCATCTTCAGCAACTTGGACGGGCCCTTAAACTTGGAAAATGGGTACCTCATGAATTGTCTGAAAGCAATCGCAAATTCTGAGTTGACATCTGCTCTTCGCTCCATTTTCGCGAATTCATTTGACCCTTTTTGGATAGACTTGTAACTGGTGTTGAAAAATGGATCTTCTATCGTAATGTTAAGCGTCGTATACAGTGGCTTGGTTAAGGGGAAAAGGCTCTATCACAAATGAGAAAAGAACTTCATGAGAAATAGGTTCTTCTTTAAATATGGTGGGATTGCAAATGAGTAATTCACTTTGAATTGTCAGTACCTAATGTAACAATCAATGCTCAAGTCTACTGTCGGAAATTACAGTGTTTGAACCAAGCTTTGAAGGAAAAAAACCCGATTTAGTGATATTTCATCAGGACAATGCACGACCTCACATTGCAAAAATCACATCACAAAAGATCGAAGAGCTTGGTTGGGAAAAATTCCTCATCCACCTGACTCTTCCGACCTTGCTTCTTCAGACTATCATTTGTTTCATAGTTTACAAAATCATTTGCAGGAAATAACTTTCACAAGCCAGGAGGAGATTGAAACTGACATTGCAGAGTTCTTCGCTTCAAAACCAAAAGTGTTTTACCATAACAGGTTGAATCAGCTTAAAAATAGATGGAAGGAAGCCATAGAAAATCAGGGAATGTACATTGATGAATAATTTTTTGATTAAATACAACGTTTTGGTTACTTGTTTTCTTTATCCAAAAATCGGACAGAAATTATGGGATGACCTGATATTATTTTTACTTAGTATGCATCCAAGTATGTTTATATTTTTATGTCTAAAATAACATTTGTCTGGGTTAAGCGTTAGCTTGTACCTTTAAACAGCTGCTATGAATAATTTCTGTCATGTTTCGCCCGATTTTTTCCGCAAATGATTGCATTATCGATGTAAGCATAGGTGCCTTGCAGGTTCTCTTTCGATATTATCTGTTTTATCACCCGATGAAAGCTACCTACTCCGCTAGTTACGTGAAACGGCATTTTGCGAATTTAATAGAACTTTCTGCTAACCTCGAAGGGCGGATATGGTTTATCGTTGACCATTTTTGAGGATCTGAGAATGTTCTGAGTATGTTTTGAGCAGATTTTTCTATCATCTTGGCTATTCTTAGCAGAGGGTAGGCATCCAGCAAAGTAAACATGTTTATCGCTTTAAAATAGTCGATTACCATTCATTTTTTCCCCTTCTCAGAGGAAACAACGGATGTTTGAACTCTGCACAGCGAATGACTTGGTTCAGTAATACTTTCATTCAACATACAAGTAACTTCAGTTCGAAGAAATAATTTATCCTCTTAGGGTTGTCGTTTAGATTTAGTAGCTACCGGTTTACAATCGGGTGTTAGATTGTTGAAAACTGCATGATATGGCATTTTCATGGCTGCAAACTTTAAAGGCGTGGCTTAAAGACACCAACGAGTATTTCTACTAATAAATATTGACGCAAGCTGTATCCTAATATTAAGACGCATCATTATTAGTAGACATCTTACTCTTTGGTATAAATTATTCTTTATTTTTAGGTCAACCAAACACTACTTGTATGAACATAGAAAGCTAAACATTTCGACTTTGTTTAGGCTCATGAATTTTCTTATACAATATATGCGTTAAGGAAGTTTTCTGTGCTTCAAGTGTCAATCAATGCTTTTCGTAGCTGCTCGTTAGCCGTGATCTCTATCGTTGTAGCTAATACACAGCTAAATGTAACGACTGATACCAAACAAGTTAACGTTTCGCTTCCCTTTGTACTTTTACGAAGTTTAGACCAATGTACTTGCTCTCCATATATATATATACTGTCCTTTGTAACAGTAATGATTTTGCATATGTCCGCATTAAAAAAAATATTGTATTTCTTCAAAAAAATTATCACATATATATTTTAAAGACCTACTACTATCGGCATTTAGAACATTGTTGCTCTATTTACATTATTTGGGCTATTTTCCTCATCTAGAACATATTAGAATATAATTTACGATAATATTCATTCGACGTTTCGGCAACAAAGATGAGGGCAATAGTCCGAATAATGTAAATAGTATAAATAGTACCTCATCTTAGAAATATAGACAGATAACATTGTTGCTATACTCATAATTGATTTTGTTTAATGCCAGTTGTTATTTTTAATAAAGAGAGCCTCAGGAATTTGAAGTTTTTGTTTATTATTTTCATGGTGGAGTACACAAGAATTCTCAATTGATATATTCCTAAAGCGTGAATGTGGACAGAAATGTTCATTTGAATGTTATGCAGTAGATTATGATTTAAACATGTCGATTGCAAGTCTTCTTGATAGCATTGTTTATCCTTTGACGCGAATATATATATATATATATATATACTTGTTATTTTTGTCGTAGAGACAATTTCCCAAATGACATTTAAATTGATATACAATGTTGCAAAACGTTAGCGGGTCAAGAGGAATTATTGTGAATAATTAAGTTAGTTTTATTAAATTTAGTATAGAATATGATTAGTATTTGTCTATAATTCTGAGAAAGTGCGATAACTACATGGCTACGAGAAGCGGCATATCACATGGAATGAGAACGATATACCGCATTGATCGTAATAAAGGGTTCGGTTCGAAATTCCTAGCACCTGAAGAATACCGGAGCTTACAACAACTAAAACCTCATAAACATGGCAGTAAAGATGAGGACAATAGTCTGAACAATGTAAATAATGTGAATTTATGATTAATTTTATAATTCTAAAAAAATAATACTTCCTCTAATAAGCTGATACGTGTCAACCTTTTATATCGTAATCTAATGCTTTCCAACTATAAAATATATAAACATTTCTAAAATCAACTCATTAAATACGAATATATCGCTCACCGATTCCAATAAAAAAATAAAACTTGTGGTCACATGCGTCAAGAATTAATTGATGGATTGATTTATTTAACGTCTTATCAGGCTTTTGCGGTTTTAAATAAACCATTTCTCGATTGTAAGATATATGTTTTGAGATAATAATGATTTACTGACACAAGTCCTGCTAATTAACCCATAGATGGTGGAGAAGAAGTTGCAGTTTTATAACTTTCACATTATGAATATAACGAAACAGACTGGACTTCGAACTCTGCTTTTTAAATTTTCACAACAGTTCACAACTGTTTGGATCAAGTCACTGGATCTAACCAACGCTTTAATCCCCTGGGCTATGTGTCTGTGAGGATAAAAGCGTTAGTTAAATCCAGTGACTTGATCCAAATAACTGTGAGTTCAATACCCGTCTGCAGCCTTGGTGAAAATGTAACTTAGAAAGTTGAGTTAAAGGGAGATAACTACACCTGGATTTGGCATCACACATCAAATAAGAATGATATATCCCAGTGATCGAAATAAAGGGTTCGGAAGAAGGCCGAAGTGTACAACGGTTGAAATGTCGTAAACTTGGCAATAAAGATGAGGACAACATTCTGAGCAATATAAATAATGTAAATACTACCTCATATGATAGACAAATAAAGATGGTTGATGGCAAACAATGCCAGACATGATTTTGTCATACTTCTGAGTTATTTAATTTAAAACTCGACGTGTTATGTTGAGAATGCTCACCCGCTACTGCCATTTCACCAGACAACGCCACTGGCGTCGTTGGTAAACGTAATAAAATAGGATGTCTTGGTTTTGAAGACATCGTCCTAATTGATAATGGTTCATATAAAAGAATTAGAAATACAATTAATGTTAATACTCCTAGTGTAAATAAATATGCTAGCAAAATGGAAGTCGGCAAGGAAAACAGTTCTACGTGCGACTACATCTCATAGCAGGTGTTGTAAAGAAGAAAGAGAATGAGTGAATTTAGCATTGCCTATTTATAGGTTTAAGGAGCATCCCTAGCAACGGGTTTCTTATGAAGTCAAGAGGGGTAACCCACACGTTAAAAAAAATTAAAACAGCTTATAATGCTTGTTAATCATTTTAAAAGCAAGACAAGTAAGAATTAAGTAGTCAAATATTTTTCAAAAGTAAATAATAGTTGACAAAGTTTCCTTTGAACGTAGTAATAAGAAAATAATGATTAATAAATACTTTTGATTGAACTAAAGCCGTAGGGAGATAGTTAATGTTTATTAATTCGGCCTTGTGTCATACATAACCAAACTCTCTACAGCATACAAGTTTTATCCAGAATTATCATCAGAATTATCACAATGTTATTTTCATTAGAACGTTGGGTGGCAGTAGAAGGTTAGAATGTGTGGAACTTTGTGGTATAGTGTGGAATAGTGTAAGAATAAAAATATACGTTTTCATGTTACAATAAAAATTTATTAAAAGAAAAGAATAACATGCATTATGGTAGAAATTAATGTTCAATGAGAAAGAGAAAGGTATCAAGAGTTCATACAAATATTGTAGTAGTAATTTGTTGAAATAGTTTATGCGTATGTATATATGTATTAGCGTTTGTAGGTAGGAATGTTTTTGAATGGAGAAGAAGAATAGAATGAATCAGCACTCGAAAAAGAAGGAGAAAAGGTTAACTTGAAGCTTTTTCCGATATATTTTAGATGTGTCTCACGCTGCTTCCATCTGAGTCTCTGGCCTGATTCAATCAAACACTTTTATAGCATTTAGCTTTTTCGCACTTGATCGCGAAATCTTTATGGTCTTCCAGTTTTGACTTTTTCTTTAAGCACGTTGTCAATCCGTTTTCTATTTGGAAAAAAAACAGGATTTTAATCGTCATGGTGAAATTTTGTAAAAGTGAACAAGAGATTTGATTTTAATTCTTAATTTCCTATCCCATAGAATCAATCATTTTCATTTTCATTTTCATTTTTTTTTACTATTTTTTATAATTTTTTTAAAAGTATTTATTTAGACATGTTAATTTTGATCCTCTTCTTTTTTTGGAAAGCAGATCCTATGTATACGTATTGTAAACTCGTTTGATTTAAAACTTATTTGACTTCTTTCTTTACTATGATGCTAAAGTAAAATATAACAGAATCAAGTCATCTCCCAGACATTTACTACTATAAAATATCCCAATCGAAAAAAAAGTATTAAGATCAATTATTAACCAATAAAAAAAAACTGGGCGGTTTCGTCTGGTGTTCAATAGTCCTCTAGCAGCTGTTCAATTATATGTTGTTTTTTTATCAGAGTTTTGAGTCTGTCTACAATCATAATATAGCTTTAAAAAAGTCTCAGGTTATTAGGCATTAAAAGTACAGTCGAACAAAAGAAAGAATTTCAGAAAACCTACTTTGGTATATCTGGGTCATTGATCTGGGTTAAATTTTGATCTCCATTGATCTTGGCTCATGTCTTATTGTTGGATCAATTAAATCATTAAGTTTAGTTTATTCGAATTTGAACTACGATTTGTACGTATTAAATGAAGATTATGTTATTTACACTTGGAGTACTGTTTCCATTTTTCTTCTCTCTTTATTACAAGGTTACGGTTGTTTTATGAAACTTTCAAGAAATTTCGAAATGAACCGTTTATTTAAACTGAGTGGACAGCTCGTTCAAGTTACTCATTGTTGCTCAGTTCTCTTTTTACTGAGTATAAGTTTGTACTGATAGGTCAATAAATTTAAGTCAGTTAATAATTTAAAGTTGAATAGCTGCGTTATATTTTCGATACAGGAATTAAGATGATCTATATACATCATGTACTCTCATTAATTATTGGAAAAAAATCATATAAATACATTTATATCTTATGTCTAAAGTCCGACTCGGAGTTTGACGCAATACACAATCATCAAGTATATATTATAAATTGACCGTTTTTAGATATTAATTTTTGTCTTTGGTGGTAGATCGTTATAAATTATGAATCAGGGGTGTCATTTTTTCATTTAATATTTAATTAGGTTTATGTCGAAACCTAAAAAATGTAACTGAAAACCAAAATCAGAGGAGATGCAATTTCTTTCTATCTATCTATCTATCTATCTATCTATCTATCTATATATATATATATATATATATATATATATATAAGTTGAATATATACATTGAAAGCCAACAAGGAATATAGAATAAACAAAGAACAGGTAGTAGAAATGTCTTTAATCTATCATGTTTCACTTCAATAAGCTTCTTCAGAAATTTGTGAAGACGAATGATTTAATACTTTTTAAATTTAAAAAAAATAAAGAGAAAGTATGTTGATTGAGGTTTGATTTTATTTGTCAGATACGACCTGCATTCTACTACCTAAATAAAATTATTAGTGAAGGAGAAGTTGAGGGGTTTAGGTGGTTTGATTTTAGCTGGTTTAGGGTTGTTTCTAATTTTGTTTGACATATGTTTTTGTTTATAGAAAGGGACCTAGAGTATAGGATACAGGCGGTCTGTGCTGGGAGGGAAACTGGCTAGGGCTGCAACAAGGTGTGGCTTCAGGGTTGCCCACCAAAAGCGCTTGCAGGGACACCTATCCATGCGCGACATGGCACTACAAGAACCCCGATATTATACAAATGTTGATCAGAGCAGCCGCTCTTAATGCTACGCAAGAGTTAGGTCTCCTAAATACCAGTCGGAAGCTGCAACCAGGAAACTGCCAACCCGGTAGCCTCACAATGATGAGCCGTTGCCACCAACCGGCCAGATCGCAGAAAAATCACGGGAGTACCAATACCAATGACTGAAGAGAGAGAAGAGAAAGCCGGAAACCACATCCTAAACAGGAAACAAGGGGCAAGCCTCTACTCCTGTTCAATACACGAGGGCTTCTTGCGTTTTTTCAATTGTATTATTATTAACACTATTGTCACCATTATATATATATATATATATATATATATATATATATATATATATATATATATATATATTCCAAACGAATATTACTTTACTGTATAAAAATGTTAAAGCTGTTTCAACAAAGATTTTCAATTCAAACTCCTCGTACACACACTGTATTTTCTTGAATTTTTGTAAAAAATATCATCATATAACTATATTCCTCGTTCTTATATAATATATATATCAACAATATTAATAATATGTTATACAACTTTTAAATCTGTTGAATGAGGTTTTAATGTTTGGAATTTAAGCCGTTTCTTAAAAGCAGTATTTTTATTAACATTATTTTAATTTCGTTAGACAGAGGAGAATTTTAAAGAATTTCATAAGTGAAAATTTCGTTTTCAGATCTAAATTGTCTATTAATAACCGACATACTCCTTAAAAATTTCCTTAATTCCGAAAAATGTTCTGAAATTAAAGATTGAATTAATAACCTCATGTATTGGGTAAAATCTAGGATAAAAAAGACAGGAATGCAGCTAAGAACTTTATTTATTTCTAGTGGTAGATGAAAAATGACTCAACTCACAATATTCTTTGATGAAACATAGTCGTTATTATTAACTAGTGTATCCGTTGTGTAAAAAGCACTTTTTAGAAAAGATTTCCTTGCGTGTGCTTGCATCCCTGATAGCTAAAATCTTCAAGTTTTAAAATGCAATATCAATTGCCATCTCTTATTCCCTTGACTGTCATCCTTCTCTTTTCCTTTCCCCAACACTGTATCTTGTTGTTCTCCGTTTTTACTCTACTCTTGCAACACCAGTATTCCCATCCTTCTCTTGCCCTTTCTCTGACACACCCTCTAACTGCTTCTTTTTTCTCTTCGCTTTCTTACTATGTAACTTACACTTTTCTCTTATGTAACTCCCTCTACACTAGTGGCAGTATTGTCTTGCTTGGTGTGAAACGAATAAAAAATAGTGAGATGCAAGGAAACAAAAGTCTTGAATTCAATAAAGCGGAGATCAAAATTCATACCTAAAACCTCGGCAAATTAACCGAAAATTAATAAATTCCATTGATTCTCTATTAATTATTTCTGATAATATAATATATAAATATTATATAATATAATATATAAAGATCTTGCCTAAAACTTCACTAAATCTAACAGTGAAATGGAAATACCACAGCAAAAGAAAAAAGTAATAGAAGAACAAAGACGACAACGACAGAGCTTATTACAAGACAAAATTGAACCAAGATAATCACTTGATAGACAAATATATATGAGCATCTCACATGAAAGACTTGAACAAATAAATCTACAATCTAAAAAACTTAGGCAAAAAAGGATCTGATTAATTAAACGGTTCATTTTGCCTGTGAAGTAGTTTTGGTCCAAATGCAGGAAAATATTTTATTTACATAGATTATTAAAACAAATAAGTGAAGTAAACACGCATACATTTATTAACTCAAGTCGATTCACCTGTCTTCCCACTACTCATGAGACAGAAAATAAATAAATACACATTGCTAATTAGTATATGGTTTGATGTTTGACTCGTATTTGTTTCATCAACCTTCAATGTCTATTTATATCTCTTCTCGTGTTTTTTGCTTCTAAAGCCATCGTGCGAATTCGATTCTCATCGAATTATTTCTGATTACCTCTTTTGTTTACAGATGAAGAGTTGTAGAAGTAAAAGAATACATATGTATTCTTTTACTTATGTATACTTTGTATAAATGCTATTTGAAAATATAGCCACAAGAAACTCCCCCAAAAATAATGAATCGTGTTTATGAATTCCAGTCGATTGCGTTGTAAATCCTGACGCACAAATACTCTTGCGAAAGGTAGGAGTTTTTTTTATCCCCCTAAATATAAGTTAAATAGTAGGATTCTCAAAAGTTATTAATGCAATATTCACTTTCCAAAAAAATTATTCTAGCAACCCAAAATATATTTTGCTTAAGTCCATATCATGCTGAAATTTTTCCGTACGATCACCAAAGTTAAGCAATGTTGAGCCTGATCAGTACCGAGAGGGGTCACAGCTTAGGAATGCCAATTACTGTAAGCTTAGATGTGTAGTTGATGGATTCGATCATGGCTCAAAATCAGAAATCGGAGAGACAATTTCGAATTTCAGTTTGTTTCATCGTATTCACTTACTTGAAAATACTGTTGGGAAAGGGATGAATCCACCTGTTTCCCCCCTAGCTATCGGTTAGACAGTGGGTCTTGTATCAGTTATTCATTGTTAATCATAACCATCCCCAAAAATTCATTACAAACCCAAATGAATTTTCTGGCTTTAAATAACCCAATAAATGTTGATATGGCGTAAATTATAAGTCAATAAAAAAATCGACTTTAATCCATCAAGGATTGACAATTCATAAAACTAAAATCATGATTGTTTATTGAGATATATTATTTAGAAAGAAACGTTTTCTCGCTTTTTAGATAAATCAAATGATATAGAGCCCATGAGAAACTTTCTTCCAGTTAGAAATGTTTATTTTGGAGCGCATACGTAATGTATACAAGCTTCTAGGTTTTCGGCTGATAAAAAAGCCCATTGGCTTGTCGTTTGTACGGCGCTCTGGAGATATTTATGGTCCGCTTTAGGTGCTAGTGAGTGATCTTAAAAGTCGCTAAAATGTGTAAAGTGCCGCGTAAGATAGATCTAGGCTGGGTAGACCATGCGCCCAGGACAGAAAACTCTCCTTCGCAAGCAATTTTGTATTGTGTTCACGGTTCAGTGAACAAGAAGAGCGTTTCAAAGAGGTAGAATCGTCTCTTGAAGAACATTTTTAATTTCTCTTGACATTGATTTCCGCTGTTAAAGCAAGGCACATTGCTGAGAGAACAAATCCCAACACTACCCTTTTATGCTAAAATCTGAGTATTGTTGACATAAAGGGACAGGGTATTGATAAAAAAGTAAGTTGTTAAGATGAAATTTGTCAAGGAAGGGACCGTAGTTTCGTTTTTTTACGCAAGTTTTTGAGCTTTTCTGGAATTATTTTCAGGGGTAACTACAAAGAGAAACTTATTGTTTCTGCGATAAAATCGTCATTCTGTTGTAATAATACGCAATAACTTTTTCCGTCAAATAGGTTTTCTGAAAATAAACAACACTGAATATCAGTCTAAATAATTTCCTTTGGGAGATTGTATCTCTGACTAAAAAGTACTTATGTTGGATCGATGACCGCAACATTAACAAAGCGTCTTACACTTCATTTGTCGGATACATGTTCTATTGCTCACCATCTAAAAATGCATTCATGTCAAGCTTCACAATACAGGAAGATAATTTTTGAAAAACACAAATACTACACCACTAAAATAGTTAACAAAAATTTCAAATTCTCGAGGTCCTCTATATCAAAATCAATCAACCAACACTCAACAAAATTTATTACGAATAAACCAACAATATATTAAAGGGCATATAATATTTAATAACATTTCACATTTCTACTAATTTCTGGTTAGCTCGTTTATCTTGAAACACATGTTTTATAAGATATTACTTAACTACAACGGATAAACTTGAAATTTTAAAATAACTGCAACTTCCTCTCTCTCACTTCCCGCCTGTGGAACTCACTCCCGTATTCTTGCTTTCCTGACGGCTACAACCTCCAGAAATTTAAATGCAAAGTCAATAGTCATCTACTAACCACTGGACTCTAGCTCTCTCCCCTCCCCTGTATAACCTTCCCTTTCTCTCCACCTATGTATCTGTCATCGCACCTGCTTTCTCAGCTTTCTATTGTTCCTTTCTAACTAGTTTGTACTCCTCACTCTTTTCTAATTAATCTTTTTACATTTATGCAACCCCCTGCACATCAGTGGCGTTTCCGCCTTGCTCGGGGTGAAATGATTAAAAAAAATAAATAAAAATAACTATAGCAGGGAACGTTGACGCGTGTATTTAAAAATCCCTATCCCAATGAAATGCAAATATTATCGCAGTTCGAAAAAGTTTTTCTTTGTAATTTACCTCTGAAGATGATCTTAGGAAAGATCGGAAGTAGCTGGTTTAAAAAAAAAACAAGCAAAAACATATGGCACCTTCTTTGATGAATTTCATCTGCAGCTGTAATGAAAACTTTAAAACCAATTCATGGTCCTGGAGCTCAGACTCAGCCTAAAGAATATTTGTGTGAAGTTTGGTGAGAATCGGATAAAAATTGTGGATTTGTATAAAGGACATACAGACAGATAAACAGACACACACACAAACATCGTGCCTTTTATATATATATATATATATATATATCGATTTTCTGCACTATTGTAAGAACTGTAACCTTGAAACTTCTGAATATCGTTTCTCATGTATTTGTCTATGAGTTTATCAAATTTGATTAAAATCGGATCACTCCTTCTATAACCCGATTTTTTCGATAATCGATTTTCGATATTTATCGGGGGTATCTCGACACAAAACTGAGCTAAGAACACTCGCAGACGCTTATAGTACAAGTGTGTAAATTTTCAAGAAAATCGGTTCAGCCGTTTCGGAGTCTATAAGTAACGGACAGACACACACAGGCACATACACACACAGAGACAAAGTTCTATTTATAAATAAGTTTATATATATATATATATATATATATATATATATATATATATATATATAGTTATCATGAATGTTTTTGTATATTTTTTCTTTTCGGAACTCGAATCATATAAGAAATGTCCAAAACTTTTGTACTTTCGACTACTTTCGGCTATACTTTTAGCCATTCTCAAGAATTAATTTTGTTTTATTTATAAATAAACTTGTGTAAATGTTTATGCATATAGAATCTTGTGTATGTTAAGTTCCGAACACAGGAAGCACATTATAAATATTGATGTTATTAATTATAAGGATTTTTTTTATTAGTAATGCCTCCATTATTTTTTATCTTATTTTGCATGTAGATGATGCTATTATGTATGTATTATCAACGAGGAAATTAAGGATAGGTCCTGTAAGATCTTGATGTGTGTTTAAATGAAATCGGGTGGAACTCTTGTGGGAAAGGTGTAAAGTCAATCTTCTTGTCAATTTTATAATATTCTAAATAGTCTTCTTTAGATTTTGCTAAGAATATTTAGATGCATATTAGAATACATAGATACGTATTCTTTAATTTCTTCATCGATATGGTGGAAAATGTAGAATCACGATTACAGAAATGATGACATTATGACAATGGGAACCTGATGGAACCTGTGCGTTTGCTGATAGTTATTCACAGTTTGCGTATCTGTTTGTGAACTCAAGCATCGGATAGCTTTGATACAGTAACAAAATCAGGGGAAGGCTGTTGTAGACAGATTCTGACATATACGATTCTAGTATGTTTTACAAAAATATGCTGTCAATAGCCGAATCATATCCCAATATGACTTCAAGACTTTCTTACATTACAAGAATTTCCCAATCCCCTATCATCAACGTATTGACCTCGCCCGACGCTGCTTATGTGTTATGATCGATCGGAGAGAGATGTTTTCAGCGAAATTTGGTTATTATATTGACCGAAGTCTGATCAAAAAATATCGCTGCTGTAACTATGGTAATGGATCTAAAATACGAAAGGTGAAGCTGCTTGACACAGATCGACTTAGAAAACTGTCGCGTATAAACGTTATAAGTTATTTCATCTTCAAAAATCAAATCACATTTGAAAGGAACTAGATTTCAAAACGTCGAAGAAATTGAAAAGAATTCGACGAAGCAGCTATTCGCTATACCAAAAAAGCGTTCCAGGAATTCTTCTACGAATGGAAACAAAGCGATGTTGAATAAAATCTGAGTCTTCAGATGTGGAATTACTTCGAAAGATATTGATATATGTTGTAGTTGTCTACAACATTAGTCCTGATACTTTTTTTGATCAGACTCCGTATGTCTGTGGTGTTTTTCTAAGCGCAGCTTCGATGTGGAACAAGGCCGAATGTATGGGACACCCATTGAGGATCGAACTCACTACTCAATTATAATGATTCTAGTGCGACAAGCATGCTAACCATTACACCACTTCGAGGTGCCCGACTCCGTATTTTTATGTGTGAGTGTGAGGGCGTGTTTGTGTCCTTCCTATTTTGCACATAGAATGAAACCATAAAATATGTTTTGATCATTGATTAAGGATGTTTATGCTTCAAATCTTGAGAAAAGCATGACTTCACTCCAAAAGCCTAACTTCACTCCAAAAGTCTGACTTCACTCCAAAATCGTTTATTCAAACCAAAAGCCTGTTTCCCACTGATACAATATCACAAGCGTATTTCTAACCAATTAGCATTTACATGGCTAATGTTACACTGAGCTCAATCGTTTAGTTTCATCATTTCAGACCTGTACTGCTAAGACACGCCATGCAACGTCTACACAGTCGAGCCATCAGCATTCTCTTCGGATTCTTTTTGTAAGGAGGAAATTCTACACTCACAGCTTCTTCCCAAGAACCGCTACCTCCTCGTAGTTGCATCCACAAACTCTAAAATTTTAACCTTTTCAGATCCAGTGTAATTCGTTATTAATTCTTGTTATCCACAGAATGTTTACTTTCTACTTTCTCTTTTTATGTTCATTTCGCAACCATTCAGTAAACCCCGTCCATGAATGAATCTTTGGCCTTGTAACCTTTTATTTGACAACCAGAAAGAACCTGCTCTCCTCCTCTTCCGTTGGCTATAGTGTTAAAACATCTGCATAAGCTACTACAGTAATTTACAAAGCACAACTTAAATGTGGCACATCGATAAAGTATGACGTACCCAGTAAAGTCAAACTCATTACTCAGTCATAATTGTTCTGTCGAGACCAACTTTCTAGCCATTACTCAATGCCGAAGTGTCCTTAATAAAATAGTATATGTTATGAAAACTCTGTTTGATAATGTTACGGATCCGTTCTCAGAGTAGAAACACAAACGGTAAGAAGGTGGTTTTATCTACAAAAGAGGAGGTGCTGAAAATACTAGACCTCTAAGTTTCTAAAATCTGAACAATCAGCAGAATTTTTTGGAAGCTATTCTTGTTCGGCATGAAAACACTTACTTCATCTTCGTTTGTTATTTATGCATTGCATACCTTTGTCTCATAACCACCAAAACATTTAAAAGTGTCTCTAGAATATCTGTAGCTAAATTTCCTCAAAAGTATGAAACATCTTTCTCTTTTCTTTTTTTTTTTCTAATTAGAATTAGGTTTTGGCTGAGAACCAATACAATATTCAGCATCAAAAACAGGATACTTTTTTTAAATAATTTCACCCCAAGTAAGGGAGTTTTACTGCCACTGGTGTGCAGGGGGTTAAAGTGATGATAAAGAGGTACAAGTTATAGCGGGTGTCAAAGAATGGGTTAAAGAAGGATGAGAATACTTGTGTGATGAGAGTAGAGTGGACGGAGAAAAGAACTGAACTGAATAAGATAGATAGATAGATAGATAGATAGATAGATAGATAGATAGATAGAGACTGAATGAGATAGATAGATAGATAGATAGATAGATAGATAGATAGATAGATAGATAGATATATGAGTGCTGATTTTTCTTCTTCGTGTGTTGTGACCCTTCAGGAGATAGGCAGTCATGGACTTGGCTCTGTCTTTTGTCGCTCTCAATATTTTTTTCTTTCAGTATCTCTTCTAAACCCCGCTCCGCCATTTATTCGACCTGTGAGTATTAAGATCTCCAGGCTTGTTTCCAATAATTCATGCAATGGAAATTTAAATCAGAAAGAAAATAACTATAAATTACCATATTCTTCATGCAAATACACACACAACCCAACCCACGTCACACACATTACAGAAATGTGTAATGACGTCATAGTCTATATTATGAAATGAGTAAACAAGATTTATTTCTTCGTTTTCTCCTTTTTTTTTTATCGTTTAACTCCAAGCAAGGCGATGTTTCCATTAAAACGCAGGTGGGGGAGGCTACTGTTAGAGAAAGAGAATGAGAAAACAATTAAAGAACAGGCACAGGAAAACAGAATATGACAATTAATGTTGCATTTACATTTTTAAAGATTATCAGTGGCAGTGAAGAGAGGTCTACGGGTAAGATTTTTGTTGGGACTATTTCATTATATATATATATATATATATATATATATATATATATATATATATATGAATCAGAATCCGACAAGATTAATAGAATAAGTAAAGAACAAGTAGTAAAAAGTGCCTTCAATCTAACATATTTCACTTTAACAAGCTTCTGCAGAGATTCATTAAAGACGAATGATTTTAAAAATCCAAGAGACAGTATGTTGATTGAGGAATCGCTTCATTGGTCAGATACGTGTCACGTGATATGTATTTATATATCCTGATTTATTAAACATAGCACAGAGATGGAATTAAAGAGCACACAATAGGGATTGAATTTTTTTGAATTGATACAAACCATAGAAAGGCGATCATGAACTTCCATTTGCCCCAATCACTTGTCACTCTTAATAATTTTCTTTTTTGTATCTCTCCCACCCCTCTCCATCATCCATTTACTCAATCCCATCAAATATGTCTAGCACTGCTTTCTCCTGTCTCTCTTTCCCCCTATCCGTCTTGTGAGTATTAGATTCTCTAAACACTCCTTCCTTATTGTGCGTCCCAGGAACCTTACCTGTCTCTTTCTGATAAGTTTACTTTTTGTTTACATCCTCTCTTATACCTTGTCATTGCTCACGTGAACCATCACAGACAATCGCTTCTACCCCTCCATTAGCATGGATCAGGCTAGTCTCCTTGAAAGCAAAACACTATGCCTCCTTGGGTTAATTCTCACAACAGACCTCAAGTGGAATGACTATATAGAATCCATAGCTAAATCCACCGCTAAGAAGTTTGCTTCTCTGTGTAGGGCTAGGAAGTTTTCCCCGCCTGAAACCATCCTGCACATATATAAATCTAACATCCGCCCTTGCATTGAATACTGCTGCCATATCTGGTCGGGGAAACCTGCTATCCACCTAGGAGTCCTTGAAAAATCCAACGGAGAATCTGTAATGTGATCGCTCGCGTCTTGGCAGCTCAGATACAGTCACTTTCTCACCGGCGCTGGTGCCTCTTATATATGAATTTAATCAAGCCATGCGATTAGCAACTAGGTCCCACACTTTTACTGCGAAACCAATAAAATGTAAACGCAAATTCTACTCCCACAGTTTCTTTTCTCGCACTTCTTACCTGTGGAATTCCCTTCCGTTTACTTGCTTCCCCGACAGCTACAATCTCCAACAATTTAAATGTAGGGTCAATAGTCTTCTCCTATCTCACTAACCTGCATCCTCTCTCCCATGCATCTTTCTCCGTCCACTACACTCTTATCAATATACTTATCCTTCTCTTACCCACTTCCTGACACCCCCAATAACCTGTCACTCGTTTTCATAACTTTTCTCCTGTGTAACCATCTGCGTACCAGTGGCTGTAAACTGCCTTGCTTGGGGTGATATTTTTTTACAAAAATCTTTAGCATACTTCTGTAGAACTATATTTCACTACTATGTCGCAATTGATCTATATCGAACAGTTTTCTAATCAGTACACAGTGTCGAAGTGTCTCATATATATATATATATATATATATATATATATATATATATAAGTTTAGTATATTGAACTGAAAATTTATTATACTTATGAACAAATCTGCTTATAACTTAAAAAATAGCTTATTGTACTGCCTATTTGTTTTAATTTCTCTTATCATTTTATTGGTGCTCATGATAATTTAAAATTGTAGCTTATGGAACTGGTAATTATTTAATTTATAATATTATTTTATTTGTATTTATGAACAAATCCCTTTAAGTATATATTTTAACATTTTAACATCTCAGTATATTATTCATATCCTTCTGTTAGTTTTGATTTTTAAAAAATATTTCTTTTATTATTTCCAATGTTTGAATTCGTCTTCTCTGTTCCTTTTTCTTTTACCTTTTCTTTTTGTTTTTTATTTATTTAATTTTCTGCTATTTATCCGGTTTAAAAGTTGATTTCCATTTGCTAACTACTGTCTACCTAGCGAATCTTCCATACACCGTTCTTTAAAATCTTATTACCTCCCAATCCACTTAATTTTTCTCATTGGATGACCTTATTTTTATTTCTTCAATTTCATTTATTTATTTTTTAAAATCTCCTTATCTATATTCTACAAAATAAATTAAACCCATTTTACTGCCTGATGATGGTGTTTTAGCACTGAAACTTTGTAGCTGTCAAGTTGCTGTAGGCAATTATAACTATAATAAAAAAATAATAATATTACTGATTTCTTTACTTTTTTTCTTTTTTTTATCTAACTTTTCCTCCCTTCCACCATCTGAAGCTGGCATTTGTCCCCATTTGTCTGCCAAAGATATTTCACCTTCTTTATTCTTTTTTTCCTTATCTGTTCCTCCGTCTACTCCATGTTTTTCTTTTTCTTCCGTTTCCCACCACTTCTATTCCTGTGACACGGTTAAATTTTGATTTTTTGTTTCTTTAATACAGTCGTAATCAAAAAGAATTCTTCTAATATCGAGTCTTGAATCTCTTTCTCTGCCCCTATATATCTATGTTTGAACGACAAATTAAACTTTTTTTTCTTTCTTAAATCTCCACTTTTTATTGTAAACTTCCTCTGTATGGATATGTTATTGGGCTCCTTTCGGTATGTGAATTTTTGCACATTATTTGCAATTAAAAAAACTGCTTTTGTTTGTTGCTGAAGAAATAAGATTTTTCTCGGTGAAATAGCTATTCAACGTATGTAGAATTCGGAATGTTCTTTGATATAATATGCATATTTGGCTCTATAAATAAATAATATTATTTACATCGAACCTTCCACCTGGGTCATTTTTAATATTAAATAAATGAATATTAATAGAATCTGTTTTTTTTTTTTGGGGGGGGGATTTTACCTACATGCTATTAGGGATTATATATATATATATATATATATATATATAATCTCTAATAGCATGGGGGGGATTTTACCTACATACTATTAGGGATTATATATATATATATATATATATATATATATATATATATATATTACGGAAATTGACGAATTTTAACGAAACTTGGTTATAAACAACCGACAATTTGAAATGAATTGTTTGAACATTATTTGTTATCGATACTCGTAGATATTCTGTTTTTTAATTAAACAGTATTATATATTTATATCTATCAGCCTGATTATTTACGATAAATTGTTATTACGAAAATGTGTGCCATGTGTAAATAGGGATCGCAGGTTCGAATCCTGCCGAATGGCACATATTTTCGTAATAACAATTTATCGTAAATAATCGGGCCGGTAGATATAAATATATAATACTGTTTAATTAAAAAACAGAATATCTACTTAAATACGAGTATCGATAAAAAATGATGTTCAAAGAATTCATTTCATATATATATATATATATATATATATATATATATATATATATATATATATATAAGGATCTTATAAACTTTTTCAACTATCGAAAGTTGCAAAACAGTTTGCAAAATCTCATTTTTCTTTTTGTTATCTGAAATCTGCCTCGCCTCAATGCTGAAATATAGAATTTGCAACGCTTTATCAAATGTATTATATATATATATTCGGTTGACAGACCCCACACGATATTCCTGTTATCTACTCAACGGCTACGCTACCAGACTCACTGCCGTTTGAATAGCATCGGGGTAGCATAGCGGAAGAATTTTGCTCCACGCATTCGTGGTAAGATACCGTCTGAGTGGTTGCCAACTTACACCAAGCTTGAACTACTGGTTCATGGGATAATAAAAATGGCTAGATAATCCCCGAATACCTCTACTGTATATAATACTAGATTGCATATTTCTTTGGTATCTAGGAAAAAAAAACCAAAAAAAAACCTGTTGAAACTTGCTGGAAAATGTTCACTCACTCGCCATATTGCACGTATTGATGACCAGTTATTTTCGTCTTTGCAGAATTCTTCCAATGGAAAAATTAATTATCTGGAAGACTGCATAAAGCACCCGGAGCATTTTTCTGTCGAGAGATGAAAGTTTCTGGATGCACTTACTTGAAAGTTGGCAGAAGACTGTACAGAAAAACGGTAACTATCATGTTTAATAACGTTAATATATATATATATATATATATATATATATATAGATAGATAGATAGATAGATAGATAGATAGATATAGATATAAAATCTGTTATATTATATTTTACTTCAGAAACTGAGCTAAACTTTTGGTATAAAACGGGATGTGGATGTAGTGTCATGCTTATCGGCGCGGAAAGTGGTTTTAGTGAACCGAGTTTAAATTCCAATCTTGTCTGTTGTGCTCACTTGCGAGCGAATGCCTCCAGGAAAAGCATTAGTTCACTTTTTTTCTCATTTAGCTGTAGGCTAAATAGTAGAGAAGATTGATTCCTTTAAACTTCTGTGGCACCCCGTCAAAGAAAGAGGCCGTTTTAATTCAAATATGTGAAGAAAGCTACCGGAAGTTGCTTCATTATCTTTCCCAAGATGTCATAGCAATTAAAAAATACTAAATGAAAGGACTGTAGAAGAGCCATTAAGTTTGTCCATGTTACATAAAATAAGTACTTAGAGAACAAAAAAAACTTTGTAATTCTTCTAAGTCAGCGTGCACAATAGATTTCTAAGCAAATTATATCAACCATTCATGAACCCTTTATAGTACACAAGTTGAATTACTAGGAATATTTGACTTATTTGAATATCAAAAGCAATAAAAGTATCAAACAATTGATGTTCATCGATGTAAATAATAGTTTAAATTAAAATGTGGCATTTATTTATATTTCTGAGATGAGGTAGTATTTACACTAGTTTTAGACTGTTGCCCTCATTTTGTTTGCCATTTGTCCGACGTTTACGCTCCGGCTTTTTTCAGGTGCTAGAAATTGCAATATGAAATCTGATAAAAAAGGTGCAATCGCAGTTGTTCTCAAGAACACATGGCCATGTGGATATAGTTGCTTAGTTCCAGTGACTTGACCCAGAGAGTTGTGAGTTCAATAAGAGGTTACAACAGTGGTGAACAAGTAACTTAGAGAATCGGTTTAAAGGGAGATAACTCATGACTACCAGAGTAAAGCTTCATAGAAGGAATGAGAATTATATACCTCAGTGATCATAATAAAGGGCTCGGTTCAAAATTCCTAGCACCTGAAAAAGGCCGGAGCGTACAAAGCCCGATACCTCGTTGAACGGGCAGTGAAGATGAGAGCAATAGTCCGAATAATGTAAATAGCATAAAATATGGTACTAAGTGTTTTAACTAATATTCACCCTATGCAAGACCCAAGAATTCCTCAATGTTGACAATCACTTAAAGGAAATTTCAGTATGAGAGGTAATAGTAAAATGAAAAGGTTCTGTATAAGAGGTAATAGTAAAATGTAAGATGTTCAGTTTAGAGAGGAAGTAGAAAAGATAATCGCTACCTTAAACTTAAAGATTGTAGTTATCGGGAAATTATTCATTCGGGAGTCGGTTCAACATAGTTTCCTAGAAGAAGCTGATAAAAAAACTCCAAACTAATGAAATTTGATAAGAATAACGATAGTTCGATTAAGTGTATGTGTGTCTTAACTATGAATGTCTAAACTCGTGTAAATACGGAAGGAAGCTCCGACAATAATTTTCATTCGAAATAGCGATAAAGTATCGAGAGATTGGTGACGGTTTGAATGCGGGAAAGACTTTGTAGGATTTAGACTCATTCACACGTCCAGAAAGCCATGTAGACGCTGGAAAGTCGAGGCAGTGCCGCTCAAGACCGGATATGACGGTAGTCGTCCATGTTTGCCTCACGTAAACGGAGAGCATGGCAAGACTGCATAAAGCACCCGGAGATAACTCATGCTACCATGATTTTCAGTTATTTTCTAGAGCGGCACAGCGAACCGGTCATTCCCCACTACCATTTTTAGCGATAGAGCGTGTGTAACTTTGATAGTATTTTTAAACAATTATAAATGCTGGTCCTTACTTTAAAAAATGTTTCCCTTTCGTAAGTGTTACTATACATTGGAAGAGTTAGGCCAATTATTTTGCTTATCATTCTTCTTCTTCTTCTTCTTCTTCTTCTTCTTATTATTATTATTATTATTATTATTATTATTAGTAGTAGTAGTAGTGTTATTATTACCGGTGTGCCTATGCCGTCAAAATATTTTAGAGAATTATTAATTGTTTCCTAAAAGGTTATCTCCATGGGCGTGACAGGAGGGTATATACTATTATACAAATAAATACAAAACAGTCTTTATAGTAATAGAGACGATTATTATTATATTAGCTGTTCCTTCACAGGTTATGCCCCTGAGTGTCACGGAGTGAAAATATATATAAATATGTATTTATTGTAAATCGCCTGAAGATACTGAAAGGTAGAAATCGAGGTCGCGAAATAACTCGTTTCCAAATAAAAAATATTTAAAAGTTCTACAATGTAACTATACTGAACATTTTTAATATATCTGTGTACTGATCTGATTTAATTATGACCAAAAACTACCAAATTAATTTAGTTATATATATTTATATATATATATATATATATATATATATATATATATATATATTATGTTTTAGAACATGACATTATTTTTTTTGCCTCCCGAAGAAACGTTGGGCACCCAACGTTGAAACAAACATATGATTGTCGAGGACATATATTAAAAAATAATGTACATGTTCTAAAACATAATTTATAATAAATATTCACAGCTCTATACATCATATATCGAGCACTGTTTTAAATTAATGTTTTGGACGGAAAAAATTCTTTCTTTGTTCTATACCTACTCTGATATATATATATATATATATATATATATATATATATATGAAAAAGAAAACTGAACACCTCATTTAGATTGAAATAATTATAATTTTATAAATTTATAAATTTATGAATTATAATTCATTTCTAAGAGCTAAATTAGCCTATTTCATTCGGTACAAATATTTTCCTGGAATAAGTATTTCTTAAAATGAAAGGTCAAAAAAGTATAAAGATATAAAAGCAGATACATTGGTGTTATCTCAATTGGGGTTCTAGAGATCATCCTTTTTTGATAGGGATCTTAAAGTCATTACACGCCCACTCACAAGCTCATGAATACGTATATACGTGTAACCCTGTATATTAACACATTCACGTATACTTATTTATACCACATACACACATGTCCATACATCTACATATGTAGATACAAATGCGCCTGCGTTTATGCTTACATATACCCACAGACATTCATCCATCCATGGTCACATATAACTCTTGCGTTCACATACTCTCACACACACACACACATATATATATATATATATATATATATTTATAAAGTCAGGATTTACACAGGTATAAACAGTAGTAACATTTATTCAAGTATACTAAAAATTCTCACGCATACTCACAAAATACGCATATATTTGCATACTTATACACATCCACAGATACATACGTTTACATATATACTAGCAGTATAGCCTGGCGTTGCTTGGGCGTAATGAAAGCTTTAAAACTAATCCATGGTCCTGGAGTACAGACTCTTTGGACGTTAGCACGAAACACTAAAAAGCAATAGTTGTAAGTCAAATTTTGATTTCCTGGTAAAGATATCAAATAGGTATTTTCGTCGTAAACTGAATTTTGAAGGTTAGATAAGTCCTCTTCGTAAATGGTATCATGGCTGAGACTAAGAACTACAATTATACCTACTTAGAGCCAAACCCGAAGCAAAAACTAAAATAAAAGGGCTGAAAAAAATACAGACTTACAGGCAGATAAACAGACACATACACAAACATCTTGCCTTTTATATATATATATATATATATATATATATATATATATATTATCGATTTTCTGCATTTTTTGTAAGAACTGTAACCTTGAGACTTCTGAATATCATTTGTTATGTCATTTCTATGAGTGTATCAAATTTGATTAAAATCGGACCACTCCTTCTATAACCCGATTTTTTTCGATTATCGATTTTCGATATTTATCCGTAGTGCCTCGACACAAAACCTAGCTAAGAACACTCGCAGACGTTTATAGTACATCTGTGTAAATTTTCAAGAAAATCGGTTCAGCCTTTCGGAGTCTATAGGTAACGGACACACACACACAGACACAAACACTCACACACACAAAGTTCCATTTATAAATAAGTTTTATATATATATATATATATATATATATATATATAAAATACCGGCCATAATCATTAGGCCACTCCAGTTTTGTCTTTTTAACAAATTATGTATTTCATACGATTTTCAGTATTTATTGCCAAATGAAAATAGAATGGTTCTTTTGTTATTATGACTTTGCAAAGTTTTATGAGGCAAGGAAGCAAAAATTAACTCGTCTGAATCACCCTAAATTTTCTTCATTCTGTCATTGATGAAACTGCAATGTATGTTATTATTAACTATTTATAAATTAATTTGATGCAGATGTTATTCTGCAACATTAACAAAAGAACACTTCCATTTTTATTTACAATTATTCACTTGACAATAAATACTAATAAGTAGTATAAAATACATAATTTTTAAAAACACTGGGGCGGCCTAATAATTATGACCGCTAGTTTATATATATATATATATATATATATATATATATATATATATATATAGACAGAGTTAAATTAAACAAGTAAGCATTTCTCTCAAAAAGTGCTGAATGCATGTTTAATGTTGAGCTTTTAATGTTTTTATTTGGAAGGTCAGCGAATTACACTAACTTGGTTTCAACCAGTCTGTATCTTCAGGCGTTTTATTTTAACTGATCATCTAACACTTTTTCGAGTGCATAACAGGAACATCCAGAATGCATAACCGGAAGTTTAAAATAAGCATAGTGCTGGTCAAGAATTGTAAACATTTTTATCAGTGTGTGTACGATCTTAAAATATATTTTCTCAGGTGTTTATATCTGGGCATTACTTCGGATCTTTCATTTAGCAACCTTTTGTGATGGATGGGCAATTGAGAATTAAAATCAACCTTCTTACAAAAATTCACAATATCGTGTGAAATCCTGGTTTTTCCCATATAGAAAAAGGATTGACCATGTTCTTAAAGAAAAAGTGAAACCGGATTTCGCAAGTAGACGTTTAATTGATTTTCTGACTAATGGAAATGATTTGCAAGAATTAGGACAACTTAACGATCCAGTGCAGAAATCTGAACGATTATATAAAGGCTTTGATCAGATCAGCGCCAGTCAGAGTCAGATGGGAGCAGTAAGACGAAACAACTAAAATGTAACGGGAGAAATGTCAATCACAACATGGACATAGGTCGCGTCGAATATTGTCCTCTTTCTCATTCTTTCTCGTGTGCTGAATCCTTTTACTTCTTCTACATTCAATGACACTCCTACTGAACAAACGCTCATATATATATCCCTACGCACGCAAAAGCACTTTTCCACAAATTACTACTACGAAAATTTGTACGAACTCTTGATATTTTTAACTTTCTCATTGAACATTAACTGCTACAATTCATGTTATCCTTCTCTATAAATAGGTTTCTATTTTAACATGAAAAATGTATATTTTATTCTTACACTATTTCATACTGATTCACACATTCCAACCTGCCAACACCAACCTTCTGATGAAAACCTTCTGATGATGATAACAAAAATAGCCTTCTGATAATTCTGGATAAAACTTGTAAGCTGTAGGGAGTTTGGTTATGTATGACATAAGGCCGAATTAATAAACATTAAACATCTTTCAACGGCTTCATTCTCTCCTTCCGGAAATTATACTATGGCTGACTTCTTTTATTGGCATAATCTACACACATCACAGCCGTTGCAAGGTCTGGCCTTTTTTAATATAATCTAATTTTGCCATTTTTTCTTTTAATTTCCACACGTGGTTAGCTAGTTTGGTACAATGCTTAAAGATTTCTTGCTTGAATGTCGATTTGTCAGAATACCATCGTTATTTTAAATTCCATTCAGTAGATTCTATATACACTATCGGCCATAATTATTAGGCCACCCCAGTTTTAAAAAAATGAAGTATTTCATACAATTTTTAGTATTTATTGGCAAGTAGATAATTCTAAATGAAAATAGAATGGTTCTTTTGTTAATACTGCACAATAACATGTACATGAAATGAACTGTTCTGGTGTTAAGTTTTTGTGCTCTCTTCCCAATGCTTGTCTCTTATTATTCGCTGGCCAAAGTAAAGGCTTCCTGGCTGCCTTGTAAAATTTTGCAAAGTAATATTATCAAAAGAACCATTCTATTTTCATTTAGAATTATCTACTTGGCAATAAATACTAAAATATTATGAATTTTTTTTTTAATCATATCACCCCAAGCAAGGCGAAAACACCACTGATGCGCAGGGGGCTACGTAAGAGTGAAAAGATTGGGAAAGAGAGAAACCGGAAACCACAACCTAAACAGGAAAAAAGGGATGAGCCTCTTCACCTGTTCAATAGACGTGAGTGGAGTGTGAACCGGGCGATAGTTTAGACTATCTACTCCAATTAAAATACATAATCTTTTCAAGAAAACAGGGGTATCCTAACAATAATGGCCGTTAGTGTATATATATTTTCTATTTGTATGTAGTACTTCTGATTTGTAAATATTTCCTTTTGTTTTACAAACTTCGTCAAGTGGGCATTTGCTTTTATCTCAGTGGTTACATTCTTCATTAACGATATTTTGCTGCACGTATTTTTTTTTTAAATTGATGGCGTTTAGACGTTTTATGTAATTTTATAAATTGCAGGTGCAGCTGTAACTTAATTTCACTGCATTTTTTAATAACATGTGCAATTCTGACTTTTAGGGATGTGTTTATTAATGAATTCGAAAAAATATTTTCCCTATTCTGTACTTTGCTTCTAAATTAAAAGGTGGGTTTAATCAAACCATCTTATATTTCCTCGCATTATTCTTTATTTGCTTATTTATTTGAGGTTTATGTTTTAAGCTTTTTCATAGTCTTTTTTTTCGTATTCGAACATTCTTTCGTAAGAAAATTTTTTTAGATAACCTGCTTTCTGTTTCTTTATAAATGTGATTGATTATGTTATCAGAATGTTTAGATCCAGTGTTTACATGCCTAAAATTTGTGTTGGCTTTCATACATGGAGAGAAACTGCCAGTTTGCAGATTACATTCTATATCCAAATGTTGGACGACCTTTTCTATTCGTTTTGACCCCTATTTCAAAACTGAGTCTCTTGAAGGGTTTGAAAAGTATTTTTTGATCTTGTCATTTGCTTTTTCTTGTCCATCACTATCATCAATCCGTCATCTCTGTATAATCCGCGGTTGCCTATGTGAACAAATTGGTTGATCTTATTTAGAATACACAGGCCCATTAGTTCGGAGACCTCGACTCAGTCAAACGAACTTTGTGGTACATCAAAAGTTCTGTTTTGATATTTTTTTTAAATCCAAGGTTCACTATTACGGAATAGTACGAATTTGCGGCAATGTAAAATTGTTTATATGCTCCGATAGTATATTTACAGGCCTTTTAACAAAATTCAAAGCTTTCAGCAATACTTTCTTTCAGATATTGATAGGTAGAAATTTTTGATTTAATATTTTATGAAAGTGTTTTTTCCTTTATTTAAAATTTTCTGGAACTAAGAAATACATTCACTTGCATCCGTTATTGGTTGGTTTGTGCAGCAATTCTTAATTGAACTTAATCTTTTAGGATTTCATGCTATATATATATATATATATATATATATATATATATATGTGTGTGTGTGTGTGTGTGTGTGTGTGGCGTGAAGAACTCCAGAGATATGCCTTCTTTACTGGTCAATGATATCTGAGACAGAAGATGCTCGTAAGGCAATAAAAATACGCATTGTATGTGGGAAGATAACGGTTGACCCTGCACTTTAATGAGACGGTAATGATCGAATACGGAAATAATAGGAAAGCATCCTCTTGAGAGTAGGTTCCACAAAGTAGCTGTTAGTGGGGAAAACGGATGCTTCAGTGGAACTTACACCTCACCACTGGAATACGAAGGGAATGAGGCTGGTTCGCTACAGTTTTGTGTAACCTGGTGGAGTTTAGTTATGAAGGTTAGTACCGGTGAGATTAAACAATGTAGTTCGAAGGTGAAAATAGCGATAGTGCCGCAATTGCTTATGGTCTGTAAGAGAGGAGTTATGGGTTGGAAAATAATTCGTTGCCCACAATGACGCGGTGACGCTTCTAGATGTTTTCGAAACTTGAATGTGTAGACTGGGTAACTGCTGCCCTTTATATAGCAGCAGTGCTTCATTATTGATGTCTTGAGGGTAGAAGGAGGTGTCATGGATACAGGGAACCAAATAGTTTTTCAGCATCTTTAGCTGTGTATGAATGAGTTGCAGTTTAGTTTCCAGTTCTTTCATTTTTTGGTAAACCCTTGTACAAGCGGATTATTCACACCTTTCGTATAATTAAATATTCAACTTTTCATATATTTTAACGAATAACTTCTTGCGATTTTAAAGTAAGCAACACATAAAAACATACAAACTGAGTTATGTCAACAAAAATATTAGCACTAGTAATATTACTGCTCTCCGACTGTTAACTTCTGAAAAATTACACGTATTTATAAAACTAGGTAAATACTTAACTCTCTCTCTTTAAATAGAGAGATTCGCTTTCTTCTGTCATATTAACGCATAGTTAGAAATGATAATTAATCGGCTTCCCGTTGCTTTCTCTTTTTAAAAAAAATTAAATGGCTTTTGTCTATGACAGCTTTCCACAGACATCTAAAGAAATCTTTAAACCTACAGCTGGATGAGAGAAGATTAATGAACTACCATTCTTAAGAGCATTAGTTCGAAAGTGAACATTTCTGGGTTGTAAAAATGTACTTTTTTGTGGGACTTTGTTTTGCGAGGGAATTCGAACTTGAAAGAAAAGTACTTAACAAGAACAGTAAAACTTTGCCAAGGCGATACCGACATTATCGCAGCGATTAGCAAGAGATTATTATTTAAAATTATTTTTAAAAAGTACGCTCAGAAAATATAATGACATAAAATAATCTAGTAGTGGTAATTTAGTATTTGTCATGTGAGACGCACGGAAGAATATTAGTAAAAAAAAAAAAGAAACAGGAAAAGTAACTCCAAAATTTTATCCAGTATCGGATCGAACCCAAAATCTAAACATTTTGTGTTATTCATGAAACCAATTATCCCTGAAAGTTTCATCCAAATCCATCCAGCGAGTTTTGAGATATTTTAACCAAATAAACAGAAAAATGTGACTGAATATAGTTGTTTAAATTTGTACAACTGTGTTTGAAAATTATTTTGTTCTTCACTATTCACACAGCTCGGAACGAGAAATCGGAGAGCCGAGTTCGAATTCCAGTTGATTTCATTGTATTCACTTACACACAAATACTCTTGGAAAAAGTATCAATCCGTTTCTTTCCCTAAGTTATGGGTTAAATAACAAGACGAATTGGGTTCTATAGCCTTGGCTCCCAACCAGTATACCGCAGAAAGTAATGGCAACCTACTGTGAGATAAGTCAGTCAGTCATGTCTCTTTCGAGACATGATCGCCCAAGCGTGTTTCGCGTATGGCACTTAAATTCGTATGCTTTTTCTTGTACACGCTCAATACACTCAACTCCCAAAGAAAGCACCCGATATAGGAAAGTTCAGGATCACCTCAAAGATGATGGAACGTCGCCAGTTTGTTTTACGTGGCATTAAATGTAACCAGCCAGTTTTTCCTGCTGAACTGTTTAATCAAGATCAGTGGTGACATCAGTTGTCAAACTCTGGTTATCTAGAGAGGGCCACTAGATTGACAACTTATTACTCATTGTTAGACACGGTAAGCACTTAGATGGTGTTCCGCTTGGAAATATCAGGTGTTGTAAGCTATCTCCGACGACATGTTTTGTTTTAAATAATCCACAAAAGGCTGATAATCCGTAAAAAATAAACTACTTAATCTTCTGCATACTTTGAAAAATCAGTAATTATTATGAACTGAAAAACCAGCCAACAGCAAAATCCGGAGTTTATCTCGTGAATTACCTGTTTTTAAAGGGTAGAATATGAAATGTAGCGTTCATGTAGCTGAAATTTTGCATATGAATGGCAGACTTCATAGAATATATTGCGTAATTGGTCATATATTTTAAAAGTGGAGTCTGATCTACAGTTACTGGTATCTTTTGTTTAGCTACATATCAATACTCTACGAATCACACTTCTTACTCTCTCAAATAATCTCAAATGGAATGATTACATCGAATCAATAGTTGAAGCTAATGTTAGGAATGTTGGGTCAATGTGTCGGGCCAGAAAGTTTTTCTCAACAGAATCCATCTTGCTCATTTATAAATCTACCATTAGTCCATGCAATTGTTCGGGTGTCTCGCAAAATGTCTTAAATACGGCCGAAAAGAAGAAAAAAGATTTAATTAATTTTCATTATTTCCAGTATCCAAACATTTATTAAACTTAACTGCAAATTCTAATCGAAAACACATAAATTCTATATAAATCAGATTATCAGAAACATCTCGCTATTTGAAAGGACCTCATTTCTCTCATGCCATCAATCTTACATTATTCAATAGTGGAAACAGAGTGGTGAATGTTTTTTGAAAAGACGCAGAATGTAGTCATGCGTAAACATTCTTCATTTGCAATTCATGTACATCCGTTGAGAGTTTAGAGAGACCAACTAAATTGAGGGACTGTTAGGCTTAGAAATGGACACAATTATTTTCCAGTAAATAACAAAATTTCTTGACGTAGAAAAATCGTTGTACATTTTCTAGATTGGTTCTACCTTATTCATTTTCTGCCTTTAGGTTTTGGCCTTGTTGATTGCAGGTTCTTTCGCTGTAATGACAGCATTGGCGACAGCAATTATTTTGACAAAATTGACAACATGAATATTTTTCTGACAACTTCATTGCCTCTATGAAAAAGAGAAAAAACCGTTTATTATCAGAAAACATAGTCTATTCCATTGTGTTTCTCATAACTGTGATAGGAGATATTATTTTCGATGTGTTCATTGTGTTCATATATATATATATATATATATATATATATATATATATACAGGTTTCATTGAAGACGACTGGCAAGGCACTGCGATTAAGAATGTTTATTATTTTGTTAAATCCGTACCAGTGATCGATTTTTGGGAAAACGCTCAGATCCAAAGATCATTTCAGTTTTACACATTATATGTCCGAAATCAAATCATTTATACGAATAAAAGAAAAATATAGTATAAGGCCTAATGGCAATGCATTGGCAAACGTCTTCAATGAAACCTGTATAAAAAAGGGATTATTGCACTAATACAGAATTATATATATATATGAGTGTGTGTGTGTGTATGTGTGTGTGTGTGTGCGAGTGAGTGAGTGTGTGTACATATATAATTAAATACGGCTGACAAGAAAAAAGATTCAATTAAGTTTTATTATTTTCATCATCCAAACATTTATGAACCTTAAGTCCAAAACACATAAATTCTGTATAAATCACATTATCAGGAACCTCACGCTATTCGAGAAGACCTCTGTATCCAACATTTCTCTCATGTCATCAATCTTACATTATTCAATAGTGGAAATAGAGTGGTGAAATTTTTAATGAAAAAAAGTGCTCACGTGAATTCCAGTCATGCGCAACATGCGAGGGGTTGAATTGAACGCTCCTTTTTCAAAAACACAAAAATAAATTACTACTTAGCAGTGAAAATATGACTTAAAATAACAACAGCAGTGACACCAACACCCTTGAAAATAACTACAGAATTGGCCGAAAGCTCTTGGGAGAATAAAAATTACGGACAATTTTATTACTTAATTCATGCAAAACAGAAACAATGTTAGCATATTAAAAACCCAAGAAAAAATTAATTAAATCTTCCTTGTCGGACATATTTAAATACATATGTTTTAAGTAAAGATTGATGCCTATATATATATATATATATATATATATATATATATATTCTTTTTCACCGACAACATGTGACTTCCCTCTGTCTCTTTTACAAATTTTTCACGGGTTCTGTTCTAACGAGCTAACGAGCTTAGCTCCCTCTGCAAAAATTTACTCGGGCTTCTAAACTGGCAACTATGTACCCCCCTTTTGCTGTGAAAACAATCAAATGTAATCGCATCTTATACTTCCTCGAATGTCTCGTCTGTGGAACTCCCTACCATATACTTGCTTCCCTGATAGCTACACTTTGTAAAACAACGTAAATTGCTTCCATCGTTGTCTTACCAATTCTTTGACACCCCTCTGACTTGTTCCTCTTTCTCTTCATTCTTCTCTTAAGTAATCTCTCTGTGCACCAGTTGCAGTACAGTCTTGCTTGGGGTAACACGATTATGATCTTATGAGCTGAATTTTTACACAAGACCGAGAAGGTTATAAGACACAAGAAGTGTATAACAGCTTAAAAAGTCCAGAACTTTGTGCATTTAATTCCCCCTCCAAAAAGAAAAAAAAAACACTTTCCGATGAACGTATATTGAAATTCCAGAAATATCTCTTCTCGGTAACAGACACAATTAAATTCGCTGAATGTACTTACGATCTACAGAAAAAGGCTGAAGAACTTTTGTGTGATCAAAAAATCTGATAAAATAATTATCAAATCAGATAACACGGGTAGCCATTATAAAACCATTAAGGATATAAAGCAATTTATTAACATCTTTGTTAACAAAGATGTTAATAAATTTTATTCAAATGCATCCAACAACTGGGAAAATAAAATCAATAGTGAAACCCAGATTATAGCCACCGACCTAAAGATTGATGATAGGGTCTACTACAAATATTTATTACAGTTAAAGTCCACGAAGCAAATTTCCTAAACAATCCTCAATATCGATGACTCAACCCAAATAAAAATAATATCACTAAAATCAGCAAATATCCTTGAAAGAGCGTACAAATACACTAAAAATGCTGTAGGAACTAACTATAAAACAACAGGATGAATGAATGTATATCAATTTTATTCCGTATTTGTGACTTTTACCCGTCCATTTCCGAGAATCTGGTAATCTTTGCTATAAATATTAGTGTTCATGTAGTGATTTTAAATATCATAAAGCAGGCACAAAAATCTATCCTATTCCATAATAGCTATCTCTGGACCAAACCTTAGTTTCGCTATGAGAGCGTATGATTCAGCAGAAGCATGTGAATTCGTTGAAATTTTGTTAGTGTCGCGACTAAGATTTGTTTTCGACATTAAGAGGACCGGATAGTATAGGGATGCAGTGTAATTCTCCTTTGTAAAACAAGTTCACGAAATATAGACTGATTAAAAAAAAATCTGATAGAATTTTTCAAAGATTAAGAGCTAAATATTATCACTAATGCTAATGGGATCAATTTTCTCGATTTGATATCTGACTTGAATAATAATCATTACAAAACATACACCAAATATTTGTATAACCATACGTCAGCAAATAATCAAACCGCTATCATAGAATTCTAGATAATTTACATAAATCAGTTTTAATTAGATTATCTACCAACTCCAAAACTAAGAAGATATTTGATAATAAAACTGAATATATAAAAGATTTAGGACTAAGCAACCGTAATGTCAATTTAGAGTATTTAAAGATGAAAAAGAAGGTAAAAATAGACAGAAACATCCTAAGCGTGACATTATATGTTTTAATCGACATTTTAATGATAAGTTTTAACGAATATCGGAAGGATTTTCCTTAATTTAATCATACTTTAATCCTTCATCATCACTAAAAAGATTCTTAACAAAAATAATATTAAGATCAGCTATAACTGTGTTAGTAACATCGATAAACTTATTATACCACAAATATAGCAATGCTTTATTGTACAATTATACGTCCAAACTACAACAAAGTTAACCCTTTAAAAATAAATGCAACTGTTGAAAATGTAAGTATATATATATATATATATATATATATATATATATATATATAGTGTATCGAGGCAGCAAGTAATTTTCTAAACATAAGCTGTTAAATATAAGAGACAATGAATGTCTATTATGTTTAATCATAAGCCGTTCTAAACGTTGTATTTTTGCTTTAATTTCAGTTGAAAATAAAGACAAAAATTCTCCAACATTAGGATAATTATTTATTGATTTTCTTCTAAGCTTTCGGCTCACATTAACCATCTTCAGAGAGGTTGTTTAAACTGAAATATTATAACATCCACCATCACCGACAATTTGGTGTTGACATATATATATATATATATATATATATGTGTGTGTGTGTGTGTGTGTGTGTGTGTGTGTTTAATCCAAAAAGATAATCAGGTAGGTAAATCCAAAAAACCCGATCCTAATTAATATTAATTTCATAAATATTCAAATTGATCAAGGTAGAGGGCTCAGTGCAAATATTATATTCAAATTACAGAATCAAATATAAAAATAAAACAAAATTTCGATGTTTAAATCCGTTGAATAGCCATTTCTTCGAGGGCTTTGTCGCTGCTTCAGCAAGGCGAAACGAATTTTTTATTTAAACAAAATCGAATGACAAAAGACTTTATACCAGTAGAAGTCCAAAAAGCATCCATCCACAGGAAAACAAAATGCGGTAGGATTAATAATCTTTGCATGTAAGGAAGCAAACAGGGAGACAGACAGGTACCTATGTTTCATATTGGAAGACATCCCCTCCCTCTTATCTTAGTTGAGAGTTTCAAAGTTGAAATTTATCCATGTCAAAGAATAGAAGTGGTAGGGGGAACGAAAGGATAAAAGAAAAAAGAAAAAAGGAAAAGGAAAAAAGGGGGCAAGGGGTGGGTGACTGGGAAGTAAGAAAAAATTATTCCCATGGAAACAAAAGAAAACTGCTACCATCAATGCTGAAAAAAACATTGAAAAATTTACCAAAGAGATTTTAGTTTAAATAAATAATGACTGGGACCAATTTTATAAAAAAACATTTGGACATAGGAATTAAATTACATTAAAAAAGAGCCTTTCATTGACCCACATAGAAGTGCCAATACTATTTCCACACACACACACACCGTTTTACCGTTCAAAATATATAATTTAAAAATTATCAGTGGCTTTTATACACGTGACACGGTATATTAATGCGCACACACATATTTATTAATTTACATTACCATCCAACATACACCTAAACAGACATGAGTTTCTAGACAAAAGAAAACTGCTACTGTTGAAAATACATTTAAAAATTTACCAAAGAGATTTTAGTTTAAATAAATAATGACTGGGACAAATTTTATAAAAAAACATTTTGACATAGGAATTAAATTACATTAAAAAAGTGCCTTTCATTGACCCACATAGAAGTGCCAATACTATTTCCACACACACACACACCGTTTTACCGTTCAAAATATATAATTTAAAAATTATCAGTGGCTTTTATACACGTGACACGGTATATTAATGCACACACACATATTTATTAATTTACATTACCATCCAACATACACCTAAACAGACATGAGTTTCTAGACAAAAGAAAACTGCTACTGTTGAAAATACATTTAAAAATTTACCAAAGAGATTTTAGTTTAAATAAATAATGACTGGGACCAATTTTATAAAAAAACATTTTGACATAGGAATTAAATTACATTAAAAAAGTGCCTTTCATTGACCCACATAGAAGTGCCAATACTATTTCCACACACACACACACCGTTTTACCGTTCAAAATATATAATTTAAAAATTATCAGTGGCTTTTATACACGTGACACGGTATATTAATGCACACACACATATTTATTAATTTGCATTACCATCCAACATACACCTAAACAGACATGAGTTTCTAGACAAAAGAAAACTGCTACTGTTGAAAATACATTTAAAAATTTACCAAAGAGATTTTAGTTTAAATAAATAATAAATGGGACAAATTTTTTGAAAAATTTGGACATACAAATTTAAATATAAATCTTAAATCTTAAATTTAAAATTAAAAATATTAACTTCAAGGGTAGATCTCAGAAGAATCCATTACTCCAAGTATACACACACACACATACACACACATACACGCACACACATATATAGACACGTACAAACATTCCCTAACATAATTTACTTAAAAAGCTAAAAGCTATTCGCAATTCACGAGTTAAATTTAATTTTAATTATTTTTTTAAAATTTAAGAAACTAAATTTAAGTATGCTTCGTGCGAAAGGAACAGAATTATTTTAGATATTTTTATTTTAAGGGCTCTGCTAAAAGTTAACCTAAACTAATCTTTTTTTGTAAAAGGTAATATAGATTTAGCATTAAAATTATAAACATACATATACAATTATAACAAGGTGCGGGGAATTTATATGAGTAATAGAGTCATGAAAAACAAAAGGTTCTTACATGTTAAATAGTAGATATTTAGATAGGAAAAGAAAGAAGGAAGGTATCTATAAGGCTGGGATTAGTATTTGGTAGTGGTTTTTAAATTTATTAGCTTAAAAAATTATTTTACTAAATTCAAAGATTAAATTTAAAACTTAAATCTTAAGTTTTAAAATTCACAAATTTCGACTTATGACGGCATTTGCTAATGAATTCTATACGTTAAGTAGCTGCTGATTTGGGTACTTTAATATATATATATATATATATATATATATATATATGATTTTATTGTTTTTTAAAAACACTCACGTAATGGGAATTTTTAAACGCGCAATTTTCAGAAGTAGAAGTTATGACGTTTTCATCCATGGTTGTATGACCCTAATAGGTATTTTATGGCATGGTTACAATTAATCATAATTTATGTTCTTTCATTCAGTAATTCATTTATTTTGGGAATAACATAATAGCTAACTTTTCTTCCTGGCACAGTCTATATATTTTGTCACCGCTGTAAAGCTTGGCTGTTTTCACTATACTCCATTTTATGTCTAGATCTTTTCCGTATTTTAATTTCAATTTCCACACGTGGATAGCCAATTTTGTACAACTTTTAAAGATTTCTAGTTTAAATATAGACCTGTGACTGAACCATCTGGTCTTAAAAGTAAATTTTAAGACCAGATACATGTGTATAATTCTTGCATGCTTGTTTAAAATAATTCTAGTTGGTCCGTGCGGAATTGTAAAAAACCTAGGTCACGTAATAACTCGTTTACAAATGAAAAATATTCAAAAGCTCTACAACACGATGATGTTTGTTAGAAAAGATTATATGAAAAAAAGTTCCAAAAAATAATTACAAAAACACTTTGGTGATCGCTAAAAGGGAAAATGTAAAATAAAACAAAATGAAATAAACAAAACAAAATAACTAATATATATATATGATGATGGATTCTCCCGTCGCGTTCAACGTATGAGGGTCCAACCTTTTTCCAGCAAGACAACCACACAGAGATTTGTTTATAGTGGTGAAGGCATTGTGTAGTACCATCCACACTTCTTGGAACTGCTGATAACAAACAATTGGTGCAGATGACTGCCACAAATCGCACGAACAGCAGACCTCAATTATTTAACCCATAATTGGAGGGAACGAACGGATTAATACATTTCCCAAGGGTACCAGTGCGCAAGTGAATGCAGCGTGCTCGACTGAAATTCGAACTCGGCTCCAAGCCGACATCCACCGCACATCCGTGAATGCTAACAGCACCTGGTATTCCCAAGTGGTCACCCACCTAAGTACTGACCAGGCTCAACGTTGCTTAACCTCGGTGATGGAGCGGGAGCCGGTGTATCCAACGTGACATGACCGTTATATATATATATATATATATATATATATATATATATATATATATATATATATATATATATATATATATATATATATATATATATATATATATATATATATATATATATATATATATATATATATATATATATATATATATATATATATATATATATATAACTAACGGTTAGTTCAACACATACTTAGATAAACCACATATTAAAGCAGACTGATACCATCAACCATCAGACTATAAAAGATCCTAACTATCAACCACACACACACACATATATATATATATATATACCATAAACACACACACATACACACGCACTCACTACAATTAACGACGGCAGCAGCAGCAGCAGCAGCAGCAGCAGCAGCAGCCAGGAATGACTATTCGTTGAAAGGCACGGCCTCGAACACAAGCTCTTCTAACATTCTGAAGATAAGATTTTAATCTCGAAATATTAATGTATAATAAATAGGTAATACGGAATAACTTTATTAATCATTTCACCCCAAGCAAGGCATTCAACTGCCACTATTGCGCAGGGGGTTACATAAGGGAAAATGCTGAGAAAGAGTGGTTAGTTATAGGAAATGTTGGAAGGATGGTGGTAGACGGACCAGGATACCGAGGATGGGGGTTGGGTAGATGGGTAGAATCTTTGAGGGAATGGATGGGAGTTAGTGTGCTAGGAGTCTCGTGACCTTACATTTAAATCTCTGGAAATTGTAGCTCTCGGGGAAGCAAGTATATGAAAGGGAATTCCACAGGCGGGAAGTGCGAGAAAAGAAGCTATTAAAGTAGAAACTACGGTTACATTTTATCTGTTTCACTGTAAAAGGGTGAGACCTAATTGCTAATCTAGTATCTCTTGCAAATTCATACCTAGAGGGCACCAGTGAATTAACTTTATCGGAGCAGAAGCCGTGAAAGTATTTATAGAAGAGGCACAGGGAAGCCATATCACGCCGATGAGAGAGTGACTTCAGCCGGGAAGCCAAGTCGGCATCAATCACATTACAGATTCTCCGTTGGATTTTGTCAAGGACCTCGAGAAGAATAGCAGGGGCACCCGACCAGATGTGACAGCATTATTCAATACACGGGCGGATTGTAGATTTATGGATGTGCAGAATGGACTCAGGCGGAAAAAACTTCCGCACCCCCCCCCCCAACAGAGAACCGACTTTCACAACAACGGATTTAGCAATGGATTCGATATAATTATTCCACTTGAGGTCCGCTGACAGCGTGAGGCCAAGGAGGCGTACCGTTATAATCTCAGGGAGGCAGGCCTCTTCCATGCTAATGGGAGGTAGGTGCGATTGTCCATGATGGTTAATTGATAGCAGCTTCGTTTTGGAAGCATTAAAATTTACGAGCCATTTCTTACTCCAGTCCACCACGGAATGGAGGTCCTTCTCAAGCTTGGCAGCGAGGTTCGCTTTATCGCCCACACCGGATCTTTGATCGAGGCGAGAGTAAACTGTAGTGTCATCGGCGTACATGCCTACTTGGGATCTTATAGCATCAGGGAGATCGTTAATGTAGATCAGAAAGAGCGTATGATCTAGGATAGAGCCTTGAGGGACACCCGCGTTCGTATGGTAATTTTGGGAGGCATGTCCGTTTAATACTACCTTCAATGTGCGATTAGAGAGGCATGACTGGATTAGGTCAAACAAATGTCCAGTTATACCATAACTCCAGTTTGCGTAGAAGGCCAGCATGCCAGACTGTCGAACGCTTTGGAAATATCCAAGGCAATGGTTCGAGCTTCGCCATTCTTGTCGAGAGTCTGGTATATATACTCAGAGATGGTCGTTAGCATATCAGCAGTAGACCTAGTGAAGCGGAAACCATAGGGTTTGTCCGTCCTTTATTTTACTAAACGCATTGTGACAGCCTTCAAAACCTAATCATAATCTTAATATACACAATGCTTCAAGCAAATTACAAAACTTTCCTATATATAATGATAAGGAATATATAAGAAATATTTCACTTTTATTTAGAATTAATCAGAAATTAAATATGGAAGAGAATGTTCTGGTATGTTTTTAGTTATGTACTTGTTTTTGATAGGTAAATAATTTTGTCTCGTTTTTCAGCGTGCGTCTATATTTCTTGCATGTTTGTTTATTATAATTCTAGTTGACCTATGCGAAATTTGATAAACTGTGTCCGTATGCACGTGTTTCGAAAGTGTTTACGGAAAAAAAAAAGAAATGGAAAATGCAAAAATCTTATAAATAATGTTCGGTTCAGAAAAAATGAAAAGTAAAATTAAATAAAAACTAGGAATAAAGAAATTCAAATAAAGAAGGAATTAAGAAGTGTAAATAAAATAAGTTAGTAACGAAACGAAACGAAACGAAACGAAACTAAAAATCAAGTTTATATTTCTCCCTTGAAAAAAATAAAAAAATAAAAAAATACGCTGTTATCGAGTTTCTCCGTAATGAAAAGAGGGGAAAATGAAGAACTAAAAATATAGAATTAAACAGATGGGAAAAAAATAAAAAAATGAAAATAAAAGAAGTAAAAAAGAAAATAAAAAGCAAAGAAGGAAAAGAACGATTCAAGTAATAAGAAATTCGCTTAATTTTTTTTCTTTTAAAAGTGTAACTGCTTTTGACCGAAAAAAAATATACTCGTGCTTACTGAAAAAGTTGAAATCGGATTTTGAGAGTAGATGTTAAATTGATTTTCTGACCAATGGAAGCAATTTGCAAGACTAAAAGGACTTCGCGATCCAGTGCAAAAAATCCAAATTACTATAAAGGACTTCGATCAGCAGCAGTCAGTTAGAGATTCAGGGATGGAAGCAGCAGAGACGACAATCTAAAATGTAATGGGATAACCTTCAAGTTGACGCGGGCATTGTCCTCTTTCTCCTTTCTCGTGTGATAATTTCTTTTAATTCTTCTTCGTCATCCAAAGACATTCCTACCAAACAAACGCTCATACCTTCAACCTTCTGATGAAAACCTTCTGAGAAATCTAGATAAAATTTGGAAGCTGTATGGAGTTGGGTTATGTCTGACACATGCCGAATTAATGAACATTAACTATTACCCTATAGATAAACTGATAACTTCTAACATCAGAAAAGGAACACGCAATGGAAGAATCACTTCTTCGCATTTATATATTTTCGTTACCGGTAGCAGTAGAAATGTAATGATCAACACAAAACTTAATAAAAATATCTTGTTAAGGCAATGTTACCATGACTGTTTTATTTTTGTTTTGCTTTTTAATTACGTTTAAACTAAACTGGATTTATATTTAAAATAAACGTATATTAAATCTTTTATTTTATATTCAACAGTGAGAGGTCAAGTAAACTTATATCTATGACTGTTTCCCCAAGGGGACTCATGTTCGAATCCTGTCAGAGGGCGCATATTTTTTAACTAGATTTCTCGAATATCAAAACCGGTAGATGAAAATAAAGAAATATACTGTTTAATAAGTAAAGCAGAGCATTGAATCGATTTTTGAGTATTCATTAAAAATAACGTTTAAACAAATAATTTATTCAACGACAGACAGTATTTTTTGAAGTATCACAGTAGACATCCGATTGCTTCCAGCCAGAATTAAAAACACGACTGATGTGACAACAGTTGGAGATTCTACCGCTAAGCTATCGGTGCACAGTGCAGGAAGGCAGATATTTGCGTGCTATATGCACAATGTATACAAAACGCCAGTAGCCGAGTATGTTTAATTCATTGCTGGAGAACGATACGTAAATAGCGGTGAGTAACTACTGTTTTTAAAGTCTACAATTTCCCAGAGTGCTTAATCGACGGGCGAGAGTACAAATTGACCTCCGCAGACAGTTCTGTTCCACTGTATTATACAATGTATACAAATGCCAGTAGCCAAGTGTTTTTAATACATTGCTAGAGACCGAGGCTGAAAATCTATATATATATATATATATATATATATATACTGATGTCGGCGCACCCTGTGCAGTGATGGTTGATGCGTTACCCGCAACCACTGGAAACCAGACAGTTTTCACGCGATTGTTTATAGTCGCACAATTCTTGCACAGAGTAATAACCTGTCTCTTTTGTTTCAGTCAACGTACATAAAATCCAAGGAAGGGACAATCATAGTAGAGAAAGAGGAAATACTCCAGCGATGGGAAGAATACATAAAGGATCTCTTTGGCGACAAGAGAGAACAACCGAGAATACACAAGGAGATGGATGGACCGGAAATACTAAAATCCGAAGTGGAAGCGGCAATGGCCAAAATGAACAGAAATAAAGCACCTGGCCCAGATGGCATAGTGATAGAGCTGCTGACAGTCCTTAGAAGAGTATGGCATAGAAAAGATTACCGACATAATAAACGAAATTTATAGCAGCGGAATAATACCAGACGACCTATGCAAGTCGATATTTATAGCACTGCCGAAGAAACCAGGTGCAAACGAGTGTGAACTACACAGAACTATCAGCTTAATGAGTCACATTACTAAACTGATTGTCAGAATCCTGATGAATAGAGCGAGAAGCAGAATCAGGCCAGAGATAGGACAGGAACAGTGCGGGTTCGTCAAAGACACTGGAACAAGGAACGCCATATTCATGATTAGGATGCTCTCTGAAAGGGCATTACAAATGAAGAAAGACTTGTACCTATGCTTCATTGATTACGCGAAAGCATTCGACAAAATACGACACAAAGAATTGATGGAAATGATAGGAAACCTCGACATTTTCGGCAAAGATATAAGAATAATCAAGAATCTCTACTGGCAGCAAACGGCCTGCATACGGACAGGTAACGATCTCAGTAGATACACAAAGATAGAAAAAGGCGTAAGACAAGGCTGTGTCTTTTCACCGGATTTGTTCAACCTATACAGCGAGAATATTTTGAGGACCCTAGATGACACACCAGGATTTATTATTGGAGGCCACAACCTGAACAACATAAGATACGCGGACGATACAGTACTGATTGCGGACACGGAAAGGAAACTGCAAGATCTCATACAGAAAGTAGCAGTGGAGAGTGACAAGATGGGACTACAAATAAACTTTAAGAAAACTGAGTGCATGGTCATCAGCAAAAGATACAACCCAAAATGCCAAATACAGGTGGGGGATAACAGAATCAAACAAGTCCAAGAATTTAAGTACCTAGGAAGTGTCCTAACAGGAGATGGAAAGTGCGACACGGAGATCCGAAGGCGAATTGGCATGGCAAAGGACGCGTTCCAGAAGATGAGCAAAATACTAACACACAGGAAGATCTCAATAGAAACGAAGAAAAGAGTGCTAGACTGCTACGTGATGTCAGTTCTTCAGTACGGCTGTGAATGCTGGACAATATCATCGAAAATGAGGACAAAACTGGAAGCGGCCGAAATGTGGTTCTACAGAAGGATGCTACGGATATCGTGGACTGAGCATACAAGCAACGACGAAGTGTTAGAAAGAATGGCAACAAAAAGGAAATTGATGCTGAGCATCAGGAAGAGACAACTGAAGTTCCTGGGACATGCAATGAGGAAGGAAAGCCTGGAGAACCTGATACTGACTGGTCAGATAGAAGGAAGGAGAGACAGAGGAAGGCAGCGGATAACATATTTGCAGGGCCTGATCAGGTGGATGACGGAACGGGGGTTGCCAGGAGCAACAGGAGCAAACATACTAAGAGCCACAAGGGATAGGGAGACGTGGAGATCCATGATCGCCTACGTCCTGAAGGGACAGGGCACATAGAAGAAGAAGAAGAATTTAAGACGGTTGTGTTGCTTACAATTCTAGTCGTCCGATCGTAAGACATTGGAATGATTGTTACTCTCGCTATCTCTCTCTCTCTCTCTCTCTCTTTATATATATATATATATATATATATATATATATATATATATACACAAAAATCTTTGCCCTGACGATCCGTAGTGTGAAACCGCGGTAGGTTTTGGCTCGCTTTAGATTTTTGTGTGTCTTTGCTCTACTTTTGTATATCTCTTTTTGTACTTTGTATCGAGCACTTTTTCTTGTGGTTGGTTCCGTTTGGTTTTTTTTTTCTTTACTGCGGAGTATTGAATGTTTTGTTCTTGTTCTGCGGATTTCTTTTTTTTTCTCCCCATTTATCCGACGCCTTAGTGCACCGGATTATAACGGAATTAGGTTCTGTTTGTTAGTGGTTTTTTTGAAGGTTTATCTTAGTATAAATTTAAATCTACTTACAGAGTCTATTTAGTTATTATTTTGATTTTTATATATATATATATATATATATAAATGAATTGTTGGTGTTATGTATATACCGCAAATAATTATTTAAGATGTTTATTTATAATGTATGCTTTAATATTACTTTAAAATTATTCTTTAAAAATGAACGCTTATTTGGCTTACATAACTCTAATACAGCTTACTATACCATAATTACTTAAATCTATTTTTAACCTGAACAGTCCAATCCCTGTAGCAGATGAAATAGTATAAAATTAGATTTTAAAAAAATTTAAACTGCTATTAAAAACTATTGTTTACACATTGAACACTGTATGTTCCTAGTATTTATCTTACCAGACAAAATAAAAAAGGGTCATATAATGACATGAAGCAACAATGTTGCTTACTTGATCTAAATGTTCAAATCCATAGTTCATTTTATTTCTCATTTTGACTGAGTAATATTGATACACCCACAATAATATTATTTAACTTTCTCCAATCACCTTTCTCAATTTTCTGAATAATCATGAATTCATCATATATTTTCTAAAATAAATAATTTTCACCATTTGCTTTTACAATATCACCTGAAGAAGAACAATATTGTTCTGAAACATGAAAATTTTTGTGTAGTGATATATGCTTTTATGAACCATTGTAATACCAAACTTACAATATTACGCTCGACTTTGTATTGAGCACTTTTTATAAAATTAAATGTATCAAAAGCAACTTTTTAATCTATCTGTTCTTTAACTTCTTTATGGTTATATATATATATATATATATATATATATATATATATATATATATATAATGAATTATTTTGAATATTATTTTTACCGATACTCGTATTTAAGTAGATATTCTGTTTTTAATTAAACAGTATTTTAAATTTATATCTACCGGCCTGATTATTTTACTATAAATTTTATTTCGATAATGTGTACTACCCAGCAAGATTCGAACCTGCGACCCCTATTTACATAGGGGAAGCTACCATTTGATCTGGTACTGTCTTAACCACTCGACCATGAATAGCCTCTTGATCAGACGAGGTTTTTATCATGCTTATATAACACAATTTTCGATCTACCGTAAACAAACCATATCTGCTCTGAAATGTATCGTAATGTCGACAAATGTAAACATGTTACGGAAATTAACGAATTTTAACGAAACTTGTGTGCTACCCAGCAGGTTCGAATCCTGCTGGGTAGCACACATTTTCGAAATAAAATTTATCGTAAAATAATCAGGCCGGTAGATATAAATATAAAATACTGTTTAATTAAAAACAGAATATCTACTTAAATACGAGTATCGGTAAAAATAACGTTCAAAATAATTCATTACAAATTGTCGGTTGCTTATAACCAAGTTTCGTTAAAATTCGTTAATTTCCGTAAGATGTTTATATATATATATATATATATATACTTTTACTTCAAGCAAGAAAATAAATCCACTAAGATGCAAGGATGAATATCACTGAATATGCGAAAGAAAGATACTATTAAGCTGAGAGCGTAATAAAATAATAGGAACTATAAAAATAGAAGATAACGATTGATATTGCATTTATATTATTGAACATCAAAATTGAACTAAAAGCCAGATGCTGAAAGAGAGTTCCAATGGAAGAAACTGTTAACACAGAATTTAGGTTGCATCAAGCTAATTCAACTGCAAAATAGTAAAACATTGCCGCAAGTATAGTACTGTGCTAAAAAATCATAGAGCCTATGTTCCATAGAGGAGAGTTCGTTAGAACAATTACCAGGGAATTATTTATAAAAATAGAAACAGTGAAGCCACATTACGGCAGTGGAAAAGTGACTCAATTGAAGACGCCAGGTCAGGACCAATAAAAAATAATTATTCTTTAAATTTTATTGAGATTAACTAAATACATAGCAGGTCATATGACTAGATGTGACAGCAATATTCAAGGCATAGACGAATGTTAGACTTATTATAAATGTGTAATATAGATTATGTCTAGAAAAATTGTCTAGTAAAACACAATAATACAACTATACTAGCAGCAGACCCAGCGGTTGATTCAGTATAATCATTCTTCTTCATGTTTCCTGGAGGTTAGCATCAGTCATGCTGGTGGAATATATTAAATGAGAAACAGACCAGGGGTTGGCAACTTTTAGCTAACTATGTGCCGACTCAGGGTTTTAAAATAATTTAATGTGTCAGCAGCATATGTATTTTTATACAAGTCAAGGCCAGTATACCTTCTATAATATATTTTATATAGTAATATATACAATAATATATAAACCACATTAATAGAAATAAACTGTTTTAAAAGGTTTCTTTTTCAAGTTTTGATTATTAATTGCTCAATATTGGCAACATAATTACTTACTTTGAGCGCTTTACACAATTTTCATAATGTTCAGGTGTTGGGTAACTTCGTTGTGGACGTAACACTGCTTTTATGTTAGAGAAAATTTGATCACAGGTATAAGTTGAATCAAAAGCCGAAAGAAGAGGAAAAGTAATTTTCTTCAAACATGAAAGATCTCGGGGGGAATGTCCATCAGTTAAGAATAAACGCAGACTTTTCTAAAATTTCGTCTTTCCGAGATTTCTTCAGTTCAATAAATCGTGCCACTGGAAATTGCTTGACGTGACACTTGTGGCACGGGTGCCTTAGGTTACAGAATTCTGAAATAAGCATTGACTCGCTCGGTCAAGTAATGCAACAATAAACGTTTAAAAGATAAACTTATTGTGTCTCTCTGCATTTATCGATAGAACGTGCTTGTTATTTTCTTATATAGAATGTTATAACCATGTTCTGAATAATTTTTGTCAGAAAATTCGTAGGAAGCAGTTATAATACTATAATATACAAATAAAATATTCATGGTGTTATTCTAAGACTAGCTCAGATGTGGTACAAGGCTGAAAGTATGGTAAACACAATGAGGATCGAACTCACTTTTCAGTCGGAACTGATCTAGCCATACTAGCTTGCTAGCCATTACATCAGGCCGAAGTCCACAAATGATTTTTTAAGTGCTGCTTAGATTTGCCGCAAGGCCGAAAATGTGGGGCTCCCAGGGAGGATCCCTTTTACCAAGTAGTAATTTATCTAGCGATACTAGCTTGCTAGCCATTAGATCACACCGAAATCTACAAATGATTTTCTAAGTGCAGCTTAGATTTGACACAAGGCCAAAAATATGGGGCACTAAGGGAGGATCCCCATCATTAAGTAGTAATTGATCTAGCGATACTAGCTTGCTAGTCATGACATCACACCGAAGTCCACAAATGATTTTCTAAGTGCATCCTAGATTTGCCACAAGGCTGAAAATGTGAGGCACCCAGTGAGGATCCCTCTCACTACTCAGTAGTGATTGATTTAGCAATACTAGCTTTCTAGCCATTACATTGCGGCGAATTCCCTCAATGTTTTTTTTAAGTGCAGCATAGATGTGCCACAAGGCTGAAAATGTGAAGCACCCAGTGAGGATCCCTCTCACTACTCAGTAGTGATTGATTTAGCAATACTAGCTTTCTAGCCATTACATTGCGGCGAATTCCCTCAATGTTTTTCTAAGTGCATCCTAGATTTGCCACAAGGCTGAAAATGTGAAGCACCCAGTGAGGATCCCTCTCACTACTCAGTAGTGATTGATTTAGCAATACTAGCTTTCTAGCCATTACATTGCGGCGAATTCCCTCAATGTTTTTTTTAAGTGCAGCATAGATGAGCCACAAGGCCGAAAATTTTGGGCACCCAGGGAGGATTCCTCTTACAACACAGTAGTAATTGCTCTAGCGAGAACAAGCTTGCTAAACCTTGCATCGTCGTGGCACTCAATTGATGATAAAAATATGCATCTGGAAACTGTTTAATAATTTAACTTCTTACAGTTTTTCTTTCTTGTTTCTGGATTTTTTACACAACTTTTCGCAGGCTTCCATAACGGTCTTTGCTGCCTCCTTTACATAAATCGAACAAACAGACGAATTCAACTCTACTCTAATTCCAGGAGGGAGAGCTAAATTTAAAACACTCTCCTGCATCGTTTATTAAAGAATTTTTCATGAATTCTTCCTTAGGTGAGATTTCTTCTAGCTCATAAATAAAAATACCGATATTTTGTAAACAAAAATTAAAAAGTAAAAAATAGCAATGTGTTTTAAATTCTTAATTTACATATTCCATTTTTACGGAAATTCGATCTCTGTTCTTGGAATGGAGTGCCAAGGAGAATTTTTTAAAAAATTTATGAAATTGTTATCTTGAAAATCGTTGATTTTGTGTAATTCTATATTGCGTTTGGAAACCTTGTAGTTTATAGAAAAATGTTTCGCTAAAAGAATACATCATCTCAAAAATATTTGTTTTGCTTTCGAATTTCTTTTGTATTTTTTAACATTTTCAATCCAGTCAAAAACGATAAAGCTATTAAGACATTGTTTTTCAATTTTTTTAAACAACGGCACACCACAGAAGAAATGAAAATATCACGGCACACTTAGTAAAATTTTCAAAGTACATACCTTTAAATATTAGGAAATAGAGTTATAAAATGCTCACACAAATACTTCAGTTTATTTCAATGTTTCTATTTAAGTGTGAAACCTGTACCTGGTATTTTTCGCGATTTCTTCGGTGTTTGATCCAACGTGCGAAAGGCAGACCCCCCCCCGCCCATTTTTTCTTCAGTTGGGCATAGGTTTTTTCACTCACTATTTTTTTTGTTATTTAGGATTGGGAAGCATAATTCACATAACTAAGAAGTAGAAAATTGCAATAAAAGTGATAAAGCTTTTTAGATAATGCATGATATTTCTTTTACATTGAAATTCAAAATATGCCAATGGGTACCGTCAAACTTTTTATTTTGAGCAAGCGATCATAAGAAATGGTGGCCAATTCTTCTTCTTCAAATAACCGAAGTCCAATATTAGGGGGAACACTTATTAAGGAATTCCAAATCCAATCATATATTTTGTGATGAATGACGGAAAATAATATTCAATGTTTTCGTCGGATAATGATGTAGACAGAACAAGATGTGTGAAGTAATTAAAATCATCACTATATCTCTATTTCCTTTAAGTAATTAAAATCATCACTATATCTCTATTTCCTTTAAGTAATTAAAATCATCACTATATCTCTATTTCCTTTAAGTAATTAAAATCATCACTATATCTCTATTTCCTTTAAGTAATTAAAATCATCACTATATCTCTATTTCCTTTAAGTAATTAAAATCATCACTATATCTCTATTTCCTTTAAGTAATTAAAATCATCACTATATCTCTATTTCCTTTAAGTAATTAAAATCATCACTATATCTCTATTTCCTTTAAGTAATTAAAATCATCACTATATCTCTATTTCCTTTAAGTAATTAAAATCATCACTATATCTCTATTTCCTTTAAGTAATTAAAATCATCACTATATCTCTATTTCCTTTAAGTAGTAAATCATCACTATATCTCTATTTCCTTTAAGTAATTAAAATCATCACTATATCTCTATTTCCTTTAAGTAATTAAAATCATCACTATATCTCTATTTCCTTTAAGTAATTAAAATCATCACTATATCTCTATTTCCTTTAAGTAATTAAAATCATCACTATATCTCTATTTCCTTTAAGTAATTAAAATCATCACTATATCTCTATTTCCTTTAAGTAATTAAAATCATCACTATATCTCTATTTCCTTTAAGTAATTAAAATCATCACTATATCTCTATTTCCTTTAAGTAATTAAAATCATCACTATATCTCTATTTCCTTTAAGTAATTAAAATCATCACTATATCTCTATTTCCTTTAAGTAATTAAAATCATCACTATATCTCTATTTCCTTTAAGTAATTAAAATCATCACTATATCTCTATTTCCTTTAAGTAATTAAAATCATCACTATATCTCTATTTCCTTTAAGTAATTAAAATCATCACTATATCTCTATTTCCTTTAAGTAATTAAAATCATCACTATATCTCTATTTCCTTTAAGTAATTAAAATCATCACTATATCTATTTCCTTTAAGTAATTAAAATCATCACTATATCTCTATTTCCTTTAAGTAATTAAAATCATCACTATATCTCTATTTCCTTTAAGTAATTAAAATCATCACTATATCTCTATTTCCTTTAAGTAATTAAAATCATCCATATATCTCTATTTCCTTTAAGTAATTAAAATCATCACTATATCTCTATTTCCTTTAAGTAATTAAAATCATCACTATATCTCTATTTCCTTTAAGTAATTAAAATCATCACTATATCTCTATTTCCTTTAAGTAATTAAAATCATCACTATATCTCTATTTCCTTTAAGTAATTAAAATCATCACTATATCTATTTCCTTTAAGTAATTAAAATCATCACTATATCTCTATTTCCTTTAAGTAATTAAAATCATCACTATATCTCTATTTCCTTTAAGTAATTAAAATCATCACTATATCTCTATTTCCTTTAAGTAATTAAAATCATCACTATATCTCTATTTCCTTTAAGTAAATTAAAATCATCACTATATCTCTATTTCCTTTAAGTAATTAAAATCATCACTATATCTCTATTTCCTTTAAGTAATTAAAATCATCACTATATCTCCCCTGTTCAACTGAAAGTAATTAAAATCATCACTATATCTCTATTTCCTTTAAGTAATTAAAATCATCACTATATCTCTATTTCCTTTAAGTAATTAAAATCATCACTATATCTCTATTTCCTTTCATAAATTTAAATTTTTCTATTAACAACACCTTTAAGACAAACATATTTTTTTTAATTCACAATCTAATAGCATCTCAAATATAATATTGGCAACATTTTTGTTCCATCATAATTTAAATTAATACCAATGACACTTACCATTCTGTGTACATGATTACCCACACCGCTACACATAAATATCTCAATATCAATTGGTTAACACACTCAAATCTTTTAAATTTCAATAACCTCCCACTCCGCCATTTTTAACTAATATGATTAAATTTCCATAACATCATATATATGACCCCGTAAATGAATAATGTTTCACTGCCTAATGACGGTGCACATTTGGCACCGAAACATTAAAGTTGCAGTCCCATCTGTTATTATTGTAACTTTAATAATAACTATATGTCTATGAAAGCTCTAAATGTTTTACCACTATATATATATATATATATATATATATCCAAGTGAAGAGGACTCGAGGTTTTGTTTTATTTTGAGTGCTCTGACATTTATTTTATTATCAACAGTGCTCAATATAATGAGTATTATAGAGCTTAATTTATAGGTATATAGTTATGAATCAATTGTACATTGCGACACGAAAATTTCTATGTTTCGAGATTCTCATCATCAAGCAATGTTGATGTTGGTTGTGCAGATGATTTACATTTAAATACAAAAGCCTGGAGTGAAAAAGAAACAAGGAAAGGGTAGGATGAGTGAGGAAAAAAGAAAAAAAGAGAAAAAGTTGGTTAGTATGTATTCTTTGGGGTCAAATCCAAAAATGAATCTCCATTCTGATTAGCCAAAAGAAACACACATGTAAATTTTACATCTTCCCGCATACATATACAGCAAACCAAAGGTTTTTGTATTATTGTTAGTACCAGAGATACAATCTTTGAACGGGCATGTAAATTGATACACTACATTGGTTTTCAATTTTTGTTTTTATTTTCACCTGAAATTAAAGACAAAATACGATGTTTAGAACGGCTTATGATTAAACATAGTAGACATTAATTGTCTGTTATATTTAACAGTATAGGGATGTGTATTTTCACCGGATCTATTTAACTTGTACAGTGAGAATATTTTAAGGACCCTAGATGTTATGCCAGGATTTGTCAACGGAGGTCACAATCTGAACAACATAAGGTACGCAGTGTTGATTGCAGACACTTTAAAAAACTGCAGGATCTCCTACAGAAGACAGCTGCAGCAAAAAGAGCAAAGTGCCAAATACAGGTGTGGGGGTGTTAAAATTAAGCGGGTACGAAAATTTAAATGTCTGGAAAGTGTTCTAACTGAAGACGGAAAGTGCGACACAGAGATCCAAAGGTGAATTGTTCATGATGAAAGACGAGTTTCAGAAACTGAGTAAAGTATTAAGACACAGGAAACTTTCACTAGAAAAAAGAAGAGAGTACTGGATTGCTATGTGATGTCAGTTCTTCATTATGGCAGCGAATGTTGGACAATATCAACAAAGATGAAGAGAAAACTTGAAGCAGCTGAAATGTGGTTCTTCAGAAGGATGCTGCGGATATTGTGGACCGAGCATGTGAGCAATGACGAGGTGTTGGAAACGAAAAGGAAATTAATATTGAGCATCAGGAAGAGACAAATGAATTTCCTGTTACATGCAATGAGGAAGGAGGGCTTTGAGAACATGACACTAACAGGCCAGATAGAGGGGAAAAGGGACAGAGGAAAGCAGCGTATAACATATTTGAAGTGCCTGAGCAGGTGGATGACAGAACGGGTCTGAGAGACGTTACAGGAGAAAGCGTACTAAGAGCCACCAGGGATATGGAGACGTGGAAGGCCATGATCGCCTACGTCCTGAAAGGATTAGGTACATATAAGAAGAAAGAATTTGGATGTTACAGTGGTTCTAAAAAAATGCATATTTTAATAAAAAGAGAAATCGCAAATGTTCTTTCATAAAATATATTGTATTTTATTTTTTTATCTTATATTATGCTACACGTATTTCTGGTCTCTTGACCTTCTTTAGGTAGAGCGTTTTTCTCAGTCATCGTCTTGATTGTGTGTCGTAGTAATTAATATATTATACTCGTAAGGGAATCTCTTTCCGCTTAAGGGGGTAAAAAATAATTTAGGGTGAGTCAAATATCGGGCGAAGGAAGGTTTTGTTTTTATTTTTTGTTTTTTTTAATTTATATATACATAGACACACTCATGCACATATATGTATATATACACACTTCCTATGTGTAAGATTTTGTGTGTGTGCCACTGCGTTTGTTTTTCCTAGTAGGTGTACATACTTATATGTGTGCGCGTATGTGTGAATACACAAGGTCCGATTAGTGTATCTGGTTATTCAGTGTGCGTGTTGTGTGTCGGTGTGTGCGTGTTTGAGCTATTAAGTGCTGCTTTAAATTTGTTTATGAAGATTTTTCTTGCTTGTTGCAGAATATAAAATAAAAAATAAAATACAATATATTTTATAAAGACACTTGCGATTTCTCTTTATATCTAAAATATATATATCTTAGTAAGAGTAAGAACAAATAAAATAACGATCTATATTACGTAGCATTTACTATTGAAATGTGCTTGATACAGAATAGAGCAATATTATTGTAATATTTTTATTATAAGTAGCTATAATAAAAACATTTTACGTCGCTACAAAAACCTATCGTGTATTATGAATTATACTTTGTATTATGAATTATACTTTGTCAGGCAATGGTTGGTCACTGTTGTTAAGTATGATTTTTTATGAAAATTTAAAAACAGTTCGTTACTCTTTTACGGCAGTTAAGGGAACATAAGGACAGAATAAGAATTTTCTGTTGGTGAGACTCGATTTGCCAATAGAAAGATAAATCTAGGTTGGATCGATGAATAAAGTTAGAATTGTGGAGATGGGTGAGTAAATTGAAGAGGTCAGGATAAGCTAGTTATCGAGTTGTATATATTATGCAACAATTGATGAAGCGAATTGGCAACAATGAATGTGCCAGGTGTGTTTCAGACTGTGGCGATCTTTTTGTAGAAGTGTAATTTTTAATGTTTTTCTAATGTTTTTTTTTCAGGATGTGTTTTACAGGGTGGGTGTATATAATTAGAACTAACGAATATTTATATAGGTCCAGGTTATACTAAAACACATGGAGCAATATATATATATGTAATTTATCACTTAACTGAGCAGTAAAATGACAAACTTTAATTCTATTAACGCACTATTTCCATACAGAGCACTTTACAAAATAAAAACCCTAAGAAATAAATACTGACAAGTATTTATGATAAGTGGCACCGACCTACTAACAAAATCCATCTGTCAAAATCCATCTGTCACTGAATATAAAAACTCCAAAAATACACATCTAAAGACCTTCGATACGGTGGCGTAGTGGATATAGTAGTTGTTTACACTATATGTTAATATCATCTAGTGGTCATTAGTTCAATCCTTGGTTCTGGTAGTGACGAACCAAATACAACATGAAAGAACAATAACTGATTTCACAGGATATTTCGCAATAACCAACAAGATAATTCATATCAGACAATCCATAGGGACCAGATGATACTTGCTCGAATCGTTGTGCCTATTATAGTATCTATATCAACCAAGATAATAAAAAAATTCGAAATAATTCTAAGATTATTGAAATTATATTGATACTTAACTCATCTCAGAATAAATAAATAAAAACAAAGAAAAAACCTGCTTGCGAAAATCTTTTTCTACCAGTGAACGACTGAAAAAACAGAAAACCTGGAACTAAATATCATCATATTTCAACACATTGTATATATATCAGCATGCAGTGTGGGTATAGAAGAATCCAAAGGAGTATCATGTACATACAGTGGTAGGATAACTCTCTAAGAGAACTCTAAGCATAAATACATCTAGAGCAAATATAAGAAAAATTAAGACAGACACGTTATTTCAATGGTTAATCGGAAGTGTAGGCCTATTTCTTTTTGATGGCTCGCCTGAAATAGGCCTATACTTCCGATTCACCATGAAATAACGTGTCTGTTAATTTTTCTTATATATATTTAATGTACACATCAAGTGTTCCACACAAACTGCAATCTTCAACTAAGTACCGTGCTTCAACAAAATTTCGGCCTATAAAGCTCAATACTTCTCCACACGGTGGGCTCGCGAAAGCTAAATTATATTACGTTACAACTGATCTATAATGTTAATTGCGACTCGATACGAATTTCGGGCTAATGCATGCACAATAACCTACCCTGGCAGTGTAGCATCAATCAACACTGTCCACTTCTTTGAGTCTTGCATCCTGGTCTTCAGCTTTGTGCAAATCATACTTTGCTTAAAAAAGGTAATCCTTCGCATGTTCGATGAGGGTATATTAGCAATTGTCTCAGCTGCTGCCACAACCTCCAAAACCAAGTCATGTCTAAAGGTGTACCAGTCATTTTGTAGCACCTCAGGGTAGGATGACAGCATATGGTACAAGTTTCCGTATACACCACACAACCAGCTAGATGGTGACTGCTTCACTCTCCATCTCTTTAAATTTGCTGATGTTAGCGCCACACCATTTAATGCCTAAATAAGGAACTGTAAAGGTCCCGCGCCGACACCTCTCCAATCAGACTAACTGATCTGAACACCATCAATGCCCTCCAGTTGAGCCATCGACCTCGCTGAGCCGGTTGAACACATACCACCAGTCGTATCTCCTCCTTAAGCTTTTGAACACTGTTCTCATAACTTGCGTTATCTCTGTTTACTGGTCTCTGACCAGAATATCTCCCCCTCAACTAGTCCGAGTCCAGCACACCCCTCTTTGCCTGCTTCACCATCCCTTCCACTGTCGTCATCACATCTGACACCAACCTTCTTCCAATCCTAACCTCCGGCATATTTTTCTGGATTTATATTATCCTTCGATTCACACATCATGGTCTGCAGTCTCACCTTTGCTACCTTCAACAAAGAAGTAACCAGTATCCGAACTCTCCCGGAAGCAAACGGCGACAGAATCCTTGCAACGCCAAGCCACTTCCGTATGCACCTTCTGATCTTCCTGTCAATTATCTCAACTCGAGTTAGTGCCACCTCATATATAGTTAGCGGCCACATTAGTCTCGGTATCAAGCTAAAAAGCATACACCAAACTTTAAATTTCCCAGGAAGCCTACATTCGTCTATGCATTGCAGACCCACCTCCGCCTGCTTCTTAATTTCAATTCCGCGGTGACGATCTGTCACAGGGAAGTTATACCATCTCCTAAGGCTCTTCACACCCTGCTCCCGCACTGTTGGGTAGCTTTTCACCAGCGTATATATATATATATTAATGTATACTTGGAGAGGAAACTTTCTTTCAAATATCTTTCATTGTATAGAGCAGACAAGGATGATTCAATTAATTTCATTTACATTTTTCGAGTATACTAACATTTTTTCGTTTTATAGAAAATAAGGAATATAAAACTTTTCTATAATTTTTAAGGTTCCAAGGACTTTCGGACACTTCTTTAGGGTGTTTATGCCTCTAGTATTGTTATATTTTCTTCATGTTTTGACTATAACGTAGTAATGTATTTTGTATTGTGTTTTTTTAAAGAACGTTCATTCCAAGCTCTTATTGTCGCGAGTGACTGAAAATCGTGTAAGCATTTTTCTATTAGAAAAATCAATACTTCATTTCCAGTATTAAATAATGAAAACTTGTTGGTAGGATATATATGTTTGGTATATAGTACCTCTCTGTTAGTGAGATACTTCTGATATTGTGATTTATATAGAATTTTTGTGTTTTGGATCAGAATTTTCCGTAAGGGTTCTTGTAAATTACAGGTTTATAAAGGATTTCTTATTGCACATTGGTTTGATAAGTGACATGTAAAGCGTCTACCCAAGGAGGTGGTAGTGTGCTCTATATTGGTCATCGCTAGTTTAGATTTGATAGATTATTTTGGTTAGTGACAAAAAGGTTTGTGGTTTTCCATTTTCCGAAATATATGATAAATTTTACATGTTTTTCAGGAATTACGACAGAAATAAGACGCTTAATAATTCTTCGTATAACGAATTCGTCCTACTTATAATTATTCTGCATCTGGTTGCAGTAAAATATGTTAATGTTTTGTTGTGTGGTGCTTTTATTACTGGTGTATTTTTTGTAAGAATAATTTTATTTGTTTAATAATGATAAATTTGCAGTCGGTTAAATGAGAGAAATTATAGGGTACAGTGGGTATTGAAGAAAGGATAAAAGATGGATGGAATTCAAGAAGATAAAAGAAGGTAATTGATGTTGCATTTAAACTTTTGAAGATTGTAGCTATCAAGGATTTAAGTAAACGAAATGGAGTTCCACAGGCGGGAAATGCGAGAAAAGAAACTGTTGAAGTATACGTGGTGGTTATATTTAACTATTTCAACAGTAAACGAATGGGATCTTGATGCCATTCTAGTATCACACTTAAATTCATGTGGACGGGCCACCAGGGAAAGAAATCTCATCAAAGCAGTTGTCATAAAAATACTTGAAGAAAATTCAGACGGAAGTCAAATCACTTAGGTGAGGAAGTGACTGAAGGCGAGCTGCCAAGTCAGGATTGCTTATATTGCAGATTTTTCTTTTGATTTTGTCTAGAACCTCACGAAAAATAGCAGGGTCACCCGACCAAATATGTCAATAGTATTCAATACACGGATGTGCGTTGTGGTGCAGTGGATATCAGCTCGGAACGAGAAATTGGAGAGCTGAGTTCAAATTCCAGTTGAATACATTGTATTCACATATGAGCAAATATCATTGGGAAAGGTATGAATCTGTCAATTCTCTCTCCGGCTATGGGTTAAAATGCTGGGCAGATTGAGTTTTATAGCCTTGGCTGGCAACCAATCTACTACAGAAAGAATTGGCAAACTACTGCAGGAAGATCTACCCAGTCAGCCATGTCTCCTTTGAGACAGGATCATCCAGGCGTGTATTACGTATGGCACTTAGCTAACTGATTCAATATTCGGACGGATGGTAGATTTATAAATGTGCAAGATGGATTCTGAGGTAAAATGCTTTCTGGCCCGACACACAGACAAAATCTTTCTAGCAGCTGCTGCAGATATAGATCTGATATATTCGTTTCATTCTAAGTTGGTAAAAAAAGTGGAGCCAAGAAGGCGCAGTTTGAGTTTTAGGTTTGACTTTTGTTTAACGGCATATCAACCTCTATGGATTATTTTATGCCAAAAAGGTAAGATTTTAAGGTATATTGTTTTTTAAATAATTCAGTTATAGTGAGAAGGTTGATTTAGCCAGATTTTGATGAAATGTTGTTTTTTTTTATTTTAGAACACGGAAGATGTCTTCTAGTTTTGTATTCAAAAATGTATCGCTGGTAATATTTTCTTCTTTCAAAAATGAATTATAGCAACAATTTTTTTCCTTCCAAAATATATTGTTGGTAATATCTTAAATTCAAAAATTCATATTTTCATATAAAAGTCTATTTTTATGTATATATTTCTATGAAAGTGTATTTTTATACTTTCATAGTATTTTGACTCTAGTTTGGGGGTTAACTATTTGCCCGTAGTTGGGATACTAACAGGTGCTACCACTCCAGGTTAGGGTGGACCTGGGAACAACAGCAACCTTCCAATCAGAGGCCTTGCTACCGGATGAAGTTTACCCTCATACCAAGAATCTGAAGGCGCTGTGCGTTGATCTCAGAGATTCTGATGGCTGCAGAGAAGTTATTTTACGGTGGTTAAAGAAGAGCAGTTTTGCTTTAGAGGCCTTATAATTTACAAGCCATTTCCGGCGTCTGTTAACCACTGATTAGAAATCCGTTTCAAGAGCAGCACCCTTGGTTACTTTGTCATCCATGGCAGATTTTCTATTGAGACGAGAGCAAATTGTGGTGTCATCTGCCTACTTTGAAACGTACGACATTATTGATGAAGATTAGAAACAGCGTAGAAGCTAGGATACAGCCTTTAGGGACAGCCACGTTCATGTGAAAGATTCGGAAAGCTTGGCCGTACAAAGAAACTTTCATTTCAAGATTTGATAGGAACGATGTAGTTTGGAAAGTTATTCTAGTATAATATTTTAGTTCGCTGGAAAACATTTTTAAGGAAGATACATTTTTGTGCGCTCTACATATGAGGAAAAATAACAACACAAGGGAATTAACACCATTGATAATAGCTAAAGAAGTGGCCGAAAGCGTTCAGAACGATAAAATTTATGGAGAATTCTTATATCCGTAATCTACAACGAAACGGGGAAAAATGTTACGATACTAGTAAAGCGTTATTAAAAAACTGATTAAATTTGCTTTGCGCGGCCAAATATATATATATACTAGCAGTATAACCGGGCGTTGCTCGGGTGTAATGAAAGCTTTAAAACTTATTCATGGTCCTGGAGCTCAGACTCTTTGGACGTTGGCACGAAAGACTAAAAAGCAATAGCTGTTTCCAGTTAAAGCGAAACCATAGACTGAAAGCAAAACGAATAGATGTAAGTCAAATTTTGATTTCCTGGTATCGATAACAAATAAGAATTTTTTCGTCGTAAACTGAATTTTGAAGGCTAAATAAGTCCTCTGAGTAAATGGTATCATGGCTGAGACTAAGAACTACAATTATACCTACTTAGAGCCAAACCCGAAGCAAAAACTAAAATAAAAGGGCTGAAAAAAATACAGACATACAGGCAGATAAACAGACACACACACACAAACATCTTGCCTTTAGATATATATATATTACCAATTTTCTGCACTATTGTAAGCTCTGCAACCTTGAAACTTCTGAATATCGTTTCTTATGTCTTTGTTTATGAGTGTATCAAATTTGATTAAAGTCGGACCACTCCTTCTATAAGCCGATTTTTTCGATTATCGATTTTCGATATTTATCGGGGGTGCCTCGACACAAGTCCTAGTTAAGAACACTCGCAGACGCTTATAGTACAAGTGTGTAAATTTTCAAGAAAATCGGTTCAGCCGTTTCCGAGTCAATAGGTAACGGACACACACACACACACGTGAACACACACACATACACACCCACAGACAAAGTTCCATTTATAAATAACTTTAGATAGTTCAATACGGATTTATAATAACTATATATATATATATATAGAGTATATATATATATATATATATATATATATATATATAGTGTTGTAGTGGAATATCCTGTCCTACCCCGCAATGAGTATGGCCCGTGGCATAAAAGACCGCGACGGGAATCAAACTGGAGTCGAGTGTTAGTCGAGGAAAGCGACTATACGTCATTACATGGGAGTGACGGATGCATACGTCCTATACAAAGACAGTGCCTTCATAAGTGTTATTCGTGTACATGTATTTATATATACTCAGTGTTAAGAGTATTCGTACACTATTCTTTTCTCTGGTTATCGCCCCTCCGGGATACAACATAGAGATATATATTGCTATACGCATTAATAATAACTATATATATATATATATATATATAAATTTTTTTTAAACATATCACCCCAAGCAAGGCATTCCACTGCCACTATAGCGCAGGGGGTTACACAGGGCGAAAGACGAGTTAGGATATACATAGGGGGAGAGCTGGAGAGAATGGAATGGTTTGTGTGTTAGGAGGTGTCTATTGACCTTACATTTAAACTCCTGGAGGTTATAGCCGTCGGGAAAACAAGCATGCAAAAGGGAATTCCACAGGCGGGAAGTGCGAGAAAAGGAGCTATTGGAGTAGAAATTTCGGTTACATTTCATCGGTTTCACTGTAAAATGGTGGGACCCAGTTGCCAATCCAGTATCTCGTGCGAACTCACACCTAGGGGCACCAGTGATTTAAGTTCATCAGAGCAGAAGCCATGAAAGTATTTATAGAAGAGGCACAGGGAAGCCACGTCATGCCGGTGAGAGAGTGACTGGAGGCGGTCAGCTAAGTCGGTATCAATCACATTACAGATTCTTCGCTGTATTTTGTCAAGAAGCCCGAGGAGAATAGCTGGGGCACCCGACCAGATGTGGCAACAGTATTCAAAACATGGCCCGATGGTAGATTTGTATAAGTGCAGGATAGATTCAGGCGGAAAGAATTTCCGGGCCCTACACAGAGAGCCGACTTTCATAGCTGCAGATTTAGCAATGGATTCGACGTAGTCATTCCACTTGAGGTCCGCTGAGAGTGTCAGGCCAAGCAGGCGTAGTGTTTTACTCTCTGGGAGGTATGCCTGTTCCATGCTAATGGGAGGGAGGTGCGGTCGTCTGTGGTGGTTAATTGACAGCAGCTTCCTTTTGGAAGTATTGAATTTTACGAGCCATTTCCTATCCCAATCCACCACGGATTGGAGGTCCTTTTCAAGCTCAGCCGCGAGCTTCGCCTTATCATCAACATCAGATTATTGATCGAGGCGAGCGTATACTGTGGTATCGTCGGCGTACATGCCTACTTGTGATCTAATGGCATCAGGGAGATCATTGATGTAGATTAGAAAGTGCGTAGGACCTAGGATAGAGCCTTGGGGGACACCCGCGTTTGTAGGGTAGTTCTGGGAGGCATGTCCGTTTAAAACCACCTTCAGTGTGCGGTTGGAGAGGAATGACTGGATTAAGTCCAACAAAAGTCCAGTAATGCCGTAGCTTCGCAGTTTCCGTAGAAGGCCGGCATATCATACTCTGTCCAATGCTTTAGAGATATTCAGGGCGACAGTTCGGGCTTCACCATTCTTGTCGAGAGCCTGGTATATATACTCGGTGATGGGCTTTAGCATATCAGCAGTAGACCTGGTGAAGCGGAAGCCATATTGTTTGTCCGATAGGAGCCCGTAGGCCGTGAGATGCTGAACGACCTCGGCATTGATAATGGCTTCGAACACTTTGCCGAAGATCAGAAGAAGGCTGATAGGACGGTAATTTGCGGAGTCCGAGGGTTCACCAGTGTTCTTGAATATTGGAACCACAGAAGAAAACTTCCAACAGGCAGGAAAGCAGGTGGAAGATAGGCATAAGTTGTTGAGCATAGAAAGGACAGAAGAGAGTTCAGGGGCACATTTCTTCAAGACTATGATTGGGATTCCGTCTCCACCACTCGCTTTGTGAGGGTCAAGTTTTGATATTACGCAAGAAATCAGCGAGGGCGTGATGTAGACGTCATTCAATTGGGCCTCAGTTCTAGATGGGAAATCGGGTGTCTAGACTCCAGACGAATCCATACACGAATTGGTAGAGAATCTACGGGCAAAGCATTCAGCCTTGTCCTCTGAGGAGTTCAGGACCTCAAACTCGTTGGTTAGTGGGGGTATTGAGGACTTACTCTTGTTGAGCCCGCTTTTACAGAGGCGCCAGTAGTCTTTGGCTCCGAACTCAGAGGATGCTATGCGCTGCTTCATTCTGGCAGCAAACAGCATCTTAGCTTCGTTAAGTATCTTTTTACACTTATTACGAGCTGAAGCGAAACGGCGCCTGTTTTGGTCCGACGCGTGGCTACGATAAAGCCGGAAGAAATGATTCCGGTGGGCAATGGCGGCCGAGCGAGCGGGCGAGAACCAGGGAGATGAATGGGATTTAAGCTGAGATTTCCTGGCAGGGATGAAAGCATCGATGACAGCCTTAACCCAGGAGGAGACTTCTGATGCACAGCCTTCGACGGGAAGACTAAAAACATTGAGTAAATAGCTAACCTAAAGAGCCAACGAACCTACCAAGTTTCATCTAACGGATGTTCTTGGTAGGTTCGTTGGCTATTTAGGTTAGCTATTTACTTTGTTCGCTCTACTTGCGTAGAGTGCCTTTTGTTTTAGGTTAATCATCTCTGGTTATTGTTGGGGGGCTACGTGCTTTGACTGATGTTAAAGTGCATAGCTCGTTCTTTTTTTATTACCATTTTTTCTTCCGCGTATGTACTCGGAAGTTTTTTTCGAAGCGAGTATAGCGATAAGTTTATATATATATATATATATATATATATATATATATATATATAGATAAGTAGCGCTTACTTTTAAAAAATCCTCAACACAAAGGAAAAGAATATATCATTATCATGTTTTATTATAATCACATAACAAAATTATATATATATATTATGTGATTGTAATAAAACAGGATAATGATATAGTCCTTTCCTTAGTGTTGAGTACTTTTTAAAATAAGTGCTACGCACTGTGTATTTTTATTCCATTTTTATTTTATATATATATATATATATATATATATATATATAATTTTATTATGTGATTATAATAAAATTATATATATATATATATATATAAATATATATATTTAGTATATCGAGGCAGCAAGTAATTTTCTAAACATATGCTATTAAATATAAGAGACAATGAATGTCTGTTATGTTTAATCATGAGCCGTTCTAAACGTCCTATTTTTGCTTTAATTTCAGTTGAAAATAAAGACAAAAATTCTCCAACATTTGGATAATTATTTATTGGTTTTCTTCTAAGTTTTCAGCTCACATGAGCCATCTTCAGAGAGGTTGCTTAAACTGAAATATTATAAAATCCACCATCACCGACGATTTTATTTTGTGTTGACATAAAACTCCGCTTGGCAACGGCAATAGTTACCAAAAATAATAAACGCAGTTCTTATGTTTGCGATGCGGTTTATGACGTCACAAAGCCGGATAGCGCGAAATGACAACAAAACCATATAGTCAAATGCAACGTAATATATTATTTCCTGTTTTAAAGTTGATTTTATTGAGTGTTGGTTGTTTTGATTTGATATCCATGGCCTCCAATATCTGCAGGTTCCGCCTACTGTGTGTATGAGTAAGGATCACCGTATTGTTGACCAAAATCTGTCTGATATTACCTACATGTTTATGTTTTTCAGAGAAATGTTGTTTAATAGTACTCTGATCAGAAAGATGACATGTAAGTCTACGGGAGAACGTGGTTGTAGTAAAATCAATATATGTACTAGGTTTTTGATTATCAGAGATGCAATCTCTGAATGGGCATGTAAACTACATTGTTTTTTTTTTAGCGAATTTAGTTTAGTGCCTGTTGGGTTATTATAGACTTTGAGGTCAATTGTTTTAAACTTTTAATAATATATAAAGAGTTTAATTTGATTATTACTTTCTCCTTGTTTGACATTTCTACGTATTATGTTTTTGAGAGTTTTTTCATCTTGTTTATAATTATTATGTATTTGATTGCAATAGTATAAGTTAATAGTGTTATGTTTATTTTGATGTAAAGCATTATTATTAATATTATCATTATTGTTAGAGCTATTGTTAATTTTGTTGAGATACATTTTAATTTGTTGATCAATAACGGAGTTAGGAAATCCATTATTGACTAGTGTTTGCTTAATGTTGTGTAATTATTTATAAAATATAGATTTGGAAGAAGATATCATTTGTGTGCGTTGAAGTAAGTTTTATATCGTTGGGGACATTCACTATTATAATTAAGAAGACAAATTAAATTCGTGTCTTCATTCATGTTGGCATCATTTTTGTTATCACGCCCATACACTATTGCCTCAATTCTCGATTATCTGCTCTACAGCCATTGTCTGCAATTGACATTAGTCCAAGGAGGCGTACGACAATTGTAACACTGTATGCACACACTGGCAAGCCTTACAGATAGATCGCAGATATTGTTGCTGTCAGCCTTTTAACTATCAGTTGCGTTATCAAAATGGATCCATCAGTCCAAAACGTAAAAGAAAATGCAGTCGTGAGAGAAAAACAATGCCAAGAGATGACGTATACGTGATCTGGGCAAGTCTGAAAGATCCCAAGAAGAGATTATTTGATATGTTTCAAGTAATTTGCACAAGAATCTTTCTAAGTCCAAAATGTAATGGAAAGTGCAATCGGGAGAGAAAGACAATGCCAAGAGACAACGTATATGTGATCTGGGAAAGTGTGAAAGATCCTAGGAAGGCATTAATCTTTTTTTTTTCAATTAATTTAGATAAATGTGGAAATAGAAAAAAAATAAATGTCGGATTTTGAGCAGTAAATGAATTGTACAAGGCAGACGATAATAAATAAAATTCACTCAGGATAAGAAAATGTTGAAAAGAGAAATTTATTTCGAGCGTTTCTATCAATTTTCTTCATATTTTTTAACATGATTTTTTTCGTCGGAAAATTGACAAAATAATCATAAATTATTTTTGGTAAAATGAAAAGGGAAAAATGTAAATGCATAATTTTCAGTTTTTAATATATTCTTGGAGCCGGCTAGGTTGCTACTTTATATGAATGAAAGCTTTCCGAGTATGAAACAAGGGTGTTTAATTGATAAAGATCTTGATAAGATGCTAAAATTAGCACGAGGCAGCAATTTTAGCATCCTAGCCCGATCTCGGCATGCAGTTAATGTACGATAGCATTTTCAGGTTAACAGCAAGCACTCTGAAAAGTTTTTCTGTGTTATCGATGGATGCGTTTCTACAGAAAATGTGTAACATCTACAAATGGTTAAAAATTCAGTCAAAACATGTGAAAGGACACAAAGTGTCATAATTCAAAGTAAGTGAGTAACATTCAAAATTTGTTTTAAATCATCGGCGTGACGTGGCTTCCCTGTGCCTCTTCTATAAATACTTTTATGGCTTCTGCTCTGACGAACTTAAATCACAGGTGCCCCCAAGATGTGAATTTGCACGAGATACTAGATTGACAACTAGGTCCCACCCTTTTACAGTGAAACCGATGAAATGTAACCGTCACTACTACTCCAACAGTTTCTTTCCTCGCACTTCCCGCCTGTGGAATTCCCTACCGCATGCTTGCTTCCCCGAGGGCTACAACCTCCAGGAGTTTAAATGTAAGGTTAATAGACACCTCCTAACACATTAACTCACACCCACTCTCTCCAACTATGTACATCCTAAGTCGTCTATCACACTCCTTCTGACATTTCCTATACCCAATCCCTCTATGTAACCCCCTGCGCTATAGTGGCAGTTGAATGCCTTGCTTGGGGTGAAACGAAAAAAAAATATTATTGTTTAGATTATGTTTGTTATGGTATAATATGGGCTGTCTTCAAAGGTATTTAACCGTTTTTTTTTCAACATATTTGTGGTCATGTAATCCAGGAGATTAATCCAGGAGACTTTTTTCCTCAAAATCCATCATGCACATCTTTATAAATCTACCATGCATCCATGTACTGATTACTGTTGAGATATCTGGTCGGGTGCTTCTGCTGTTCATCTTAAATTCTACCAGCTCTTCTACTCTAACGGTTTCTTTTCTAGCGCTTCCCGTCTGTGGAACTCCATACCCTTTACTTTCTTCTCTAATAGTTAGAACCTCCAAATGTTTCAACTGCAATCTTCTATCAACCTGAATTTCATCCTTTTATCCTTTCTATAGTTGCCTCTACTGATTGGAAGTGTGGATCACTGTGCCAGGCCAGAAAATCCACTCGTCAGAATCTATCTTGCACATATATAGATCTACCATTCGTCTGTGCATTGAACACTGTTGCCCTATCTGGTCGTGGGCTCCTGCCATTCATTTCGGGTTTCGCAGCAAAAACCGAAGGAGGATCTGCAATGTAATCGATCCCTATATAGGGACTCGATTTCAGTTACTTTCTCACCTACGGATATATATATATAAGACAGTAACCAAGAGCGTTCAATTCATTTCTGAAGAACGATGCGAAAATAACGGTAAGTTGCTACTGTTGTTCTGACGAAAGACATGACTTACCTCGCAATTCGAAACGAGCACGAACGTGTCTTGCCTGCAAAGTGATGACAAAAAAAATATAGCCGTTATTGAAGACACGATTTATGCGCACCTATCTCGTCCAAAACGAGACGATATTAGCACACATGCAAATTTGGAATAGCATAAAAATCGGGGTGCTAGCAACACCGAGAGATGAGAGAAGTCATTCGGCGGAGTGCGTTTGTTAGTGTTGGATATATGGATTGACTGACTGACAAATAGGAAGTTGAAGTAGGCGCGGCTTAGTTGGAGTCTGTTTCACAACTGCTCAGAGTAACGGTCGAAAAAGGGAGCCACGCAATTTATTTCCTTGAGGCGACCGAAGAAGAAGAAGAAAAACTGCTGTCCTGTGGCGGGCGTCACACTGCACTTTTTGACCACACTCATAATCATTTATTGTTTCCTACAGTTTGTAAAGTCTACCATTTCCCCCAGAGTGCTCAATTGACGGGAGAGAGTAAATAGTCATACGCAGACACTTTTGTTTCGCTGTGTCACAGCTCATCAGTACGGTTAGACATCCAATTGCTTCCATCCAGGAAGAAAAACCGACTGATTTAACATCAGTTTGAGATTAGACCTCTAATCTTTCGCTGCACGATGCAGGAAGGTAGATTTTAGCGTGTTATATATACAATGTAAACAAACGCCAGTAGGCAAGATTGTTCAATTCAGTTCCGAAGAATGACATTATCCTGCTTTAATACCATGTCTCGGAGTTTCATGCACTATGCAATCATCGGGTGCATATTATGCGTTCATAAATATATACTTAGTAGCTCTGTTATATGGCAATAAGAACTGTTTATTATTTATATATGACTGGCACTCGCTTGTATATTTATGTGTATATTTATTGATATCCGTATATTTATTTTCTACAGCTATTTTAACGGATTCTGCTGTGAAGAGCTTAATTTCCACTGATGCCTCGAGCATATAAATTTACTCGTGCTACTAGATTGGCAAATAGGTCCCACCCTTTTATTGCCAAAATAGTTAAATTTAACCACAATTTCCAGTTTGTTAGTTTCTTCTCTCGCACTCCCCATCTGTCCCCTTCCATTCACTTGCTTTCTTAATAGCTACAATCTCCAAAAGTTCAAGTGCTACCTCGATTGCCATTTTATATCTACTTGATTCCCATCTTTCTCTTACTCTTCCTTTAACATTCCCGGTAACTTTTACTCTCTTTTTTTCTCTTTATTTTTCTCTCTCCGAAACCCACTTAACAGCAGTGGTGATACTTCCTTGTTTGCGTTAAAAAAAACTGTATAAAAATGTTATTTTAGCTTGAAAAAGTAGTATATTTTTTTCTTTGAATTTATGCAGAAAATGTCTTTAAGACAGATGGGGAGTGCGAGAGAAGAAACTAACAAACTGGAAATTGTGGTTAAATTTAACTATTTTGGCAGTAAAAGGGTGGGACCTATTTGCCAATCTAGTAGCATGAGTAAACTGTGTTAAAAGTAAATGCTACGAACTATGGAATATCATTCGATTAGTTCTTGATACTACTAAGATATTTACATATATATATATATATATATATATATATATATATATATATGTATGTGTGTGTGTGTGTGTGTGTGTGTGTGTGTGTGTGTGTGAGAGAGAGAGAGAGGGGGGGGAGAGAGCGAAAGAGAGAGAGAGAATAAATTATAAAGAATTGTCAGTCCGGTGACGTATTCTTTAGGAAAAATGTGAAAAAACAGTCGATAGAGAGAAAATGTAAAATAAATAGGTGGCCATTTTGAAATATCGCTAACTGTGAAAAAGGCTGTAAATGATTAAATAAATAAAACTTGTTTATTTCACTTCATTAAAAAGCTCTTTTAATATACACAAAATTTAAATTTCTTAAATAAATATAAAAATATAAATGTAAAAATAAATATATAATATATATATATATATATACATACATAAATATATATAAATATAAATATACATATATAAATATATATATATATATATATATATATTTAAATATATATGTAAATGTATATATGTATATATATATATATATATATATATATAATATATATATATATATATATATATAAATAAATATATATATATATATATATATATATATATATATATATATGAATATATCTGGAAGAGTGGGAGACTTTGAAAACAGTAGCTACTCCGGCATATACGCATCGCTCATTCAATAATGAATTAGAACACTCTAGCTATTGGGTGTATGTAATGATATTCTAAAAGGTTTGCCTTCTTCTACCGGACGCTCGTGGCCCAGAGGTAGAATCGCCGACTGACGCCGATTCGGTCGGGTTTCAATCTAGAGTTAGGAAGCGATTGGAGTCTAACCGTACTGGTGAGCAGTGATACTGCGAAACAGATTTGTCTGCTGATGACTATAGTAAATAAATACATGTATACATATATATATTTTCTTTAAAAAAGATATATACATATATAAATAAATATATATATACATACATACATATCTAGATAGATAAAAAATACGAATTACATATCGGTCGTGACTGCTACACGAATGTAGTTTGTACGTTTGTTAGTAGAGCAATTGTCTACAGCTACAGTTGCCTGAAGCCAAAAGGAGTGGCGTTCAGATTTTCTAAATTAACTTTTCAAATTCATATGATGGCAGGCTTTTTGAAAAGTTGTCTTTTCATAGCAGCTGTAAATATCACATTCACTCTTCCGTCTTTATCCATTTTTTTACTTACATAGATTATATGCTCAGTGTGTCTCTTCATTGCCGTTTGTTGAATCTTCAAACTTTTAATAATTCTGTCTCTCTCTTTTTCCTTCACCTCTCTCCCTCTCTTTTTCTTCTCCATCTCTCTCTCTCTCACTTTCTCCTCCATCTCTCTCTGTCTCTCTATCTCTTTTTCAGTGCTGTGATCAAGGAACATACTATCTTACAGCACGCAGAGTCTTGCAAAATTCGACTGTGTGTGTGTGTGTGTGTGTGTGAGAGAGAGAGAGAGAGGGGGGGGAGAGAGAAAGAGAGAGAGAATAAATTATAAAGAATTGTCAGTCCGGTGACGTATTCTTTAGGTAAAATGTGAAAAAACAGTCGATAAAGAAGCTTCTTCCTGTCAGAAGAAGCTTGGTCACTGAGTTCAACGTTTAACATTTTGTACTCTCACGAATAAATAGAAAAAAGTTGAGACGAAATGTATAAGTGATTTGAGCCAAAGGCTGAAAGTAATAAATAAATAAATAAATAAATAAATAAATAAATAAAGCGATACGTCTAAGTTTGAAGCTTGACTGAAAAACAAACAAAACTTCTATAAGTGAACGAGCATGCGCATTTAAGTATTTTAGATTGAATAAAAACCGTGAAATCTCATTGGGAAGAATCGCAAGCCATCAAGAGCCTCGAGTTAGAGAAATAAATAAGTAAACCGGAGAAGAGAATGACGCTGTTCCCGTTGAGAAGAAATCTGGAAACATGCACACAGTGGTTAGATAGAAATCAATAAAAGTTATCGGAATCCCTGAATAGAAAGTGGTTAGCTTATCACGCTTTCGATGCAGTGGTTAAAAACTCACAGTGTACTTCATATTTAAGCTCTTGTACCACATCAAGTTAAAACTAGCTAAGAGATTATCCCCCCATAATATCATCAGTTAATCCCCAAAATTAAAAATAAATAATAAGGAACAGTAAATTACTTATTTTCTTTTCTTCATATTACTATCTATCTATCTATCTATCTATCTATCTATCTATCTATCTATCTATCTATCTATCTATCTATCTCAGTCTGTTCATTATCTATCTATCTATCTATCTATTTATCTATCTATCTATCTATCTATCTATCTCAGTCTGTTCATTATCTATCTATCTATCTATCTATCTATCTATCTATCTATCTATCTATCTCAGTCTGTTCATATCTATCTATCTATCTATCTATCTATCTATCTATCTATCTATCTATCTATCTATCTCAGTCTGTTCATTATCTATCTATCTATCTATCTATCTATCTATATATCTATCTATCTATCTATCTATCTATCTATCTCAGTCTGTTCATTATCTTATCTATCTATCTATCTATCTATCTATCTATCTATCTATCTATCTATCTCAGTCTGTTCATTATCTATCTATCTATCTATCTATCTATCTATCTATCTATCTATCTCAGTCTGTTCATTATCTATCTATCTATCTATCTATCTATCTCAGTCTGTTCATTATCTATCTATCTATCTATCTATCTATCTATCTATCTCAGTCTGTTCATTATCTATCTATCTATCTATCTATCTATCTATCTATCTATCTATCTATCTATCTCAGTCTGTTCATTATCTATCTATCTATCTATCTATCTATCTATCTATCTATCTATCTATCTATCTATCTATCTCAGTCTGTTCATTATCTATCTATCTATCTATCTATCTATCTATCTATCTATCTATCTCAGTCTGTTCATTATCTATCTATCTATCTATCTATCTATCTATCTATCTATCTATCTATCTCAGTCTGTTCATTATCTTATCTATCTATCTATCTATCTATCTATCTATCTATCTCAGTCTGTTCATTATCTTATCTATCTATCTATCTATCTATCTATCTATCTATCTCAGTCTGTTCATTATCTATCTATCTATCTATCTATCTATCTATCTATCTATCTATCTATCTATCTATCTATCTCAGTCTGTTCATTATCTATCTATCTATCTATCTATCTATCTATCTATCTATCTATCTATTTATCTATCTATCTATCTTTCTATCTATCTATCTATCTCAGTCTGTTCATTATCTTATCTATCTATCTATCTATCTATCTATCTATCTATCTATCTATCTATCTATCTATCTACCACCTGTCCCGCTCATGGAGAGAGACACAATAGCGAAGGAGCGTTGGTTCAGTCTATTAACTTTACTACCAGTTATTAAACTGTACTGCCTGTTATAAAAGCTCTTGCTGCGTGTTTGCTCTCTAACACTGCTTTATTATTTTACATTTATGGAATAATTATGTCGTCGAGTAGTGAAGAATATATATATATATACAAACTATATAGTGAAGAATATATATATATATATACAAACTTTCTATTCATAATAATAAAACTATATATATATATATATATATATATATATATATATATATATATATAGTTTCCTCAGTTGGTGGCGGGTGTATACACTGCTATATATAGCACGTTAACATTACCTTCTCTCAGTTGATAGCTGAGGGTAAGACTCTCCAAACGATAGAAAATCGGTCGAATTTCGATCCGGGCTGGAAGCAAGCGAATGTCTAGCTACACAGTGGGCTGTAATACAGCAAAACAGTCTTGTATGTGGATGACTATATATATATATATATATATATATATATATATATATACATACATATATATATATACACTAGCGGCCATAATTATTAGGCCCCCCCAGTTTAAAAAAAAATGTATTTCATACTATTTTAGTATCTATTCTCAAGTCGATAATTCTAGATAAAATAGAATGGTTCTTTTGTTATTATTACTTTGCAAAATCTTACAAAGAAGCCAGGGAGCCTTTGCTTTGGCCAGCCAATAAGAAGAAAAAAACTACTACGGGGAAAAGAGCACAAAAACTGAACGTCAGAACATTAATTTGATGCGCATGTTATTGTGGACAATAACATGTAGGACAATTCTATTTTCATTTAGAATTATTCACTTGGCACATAAATACTAAAAATAGTATGAAAGACATTATTCCTTAAAAAAAACTGGGTGGCCTAATAATTATGGCCGGTATATATATATATATATATATATATATATATATATATATATATATATTAAAAAAGGATTAATTCAAAGATGTTGAATGGCCATTTCGATATGAAGATCCCCACGGGGGACGACACATCACCTCAGCAACAGAAAAAACCTTTTAGAAACTGGAGAAAAATTAGTCTACTTTTCCTTTTTAAATAGATTGCAAAGAAATTAAAAAATAAATAATAAAATAAAATAAAATAAAAATAAAAATAAAAGGAAAGAAAAAGAAAAAGAAAACGAAAAAGAAAAAGAAAAAGATAGAATAAAATCAAATAAATAAAAAAAAAAAAATTGACATCGTCTGGGTTGGCAAAAAAAAGGGGAGAATGTAACTAAAAATTAACAGACAGCCGTGTTAAATCGTAAGTTTTAGCAACACGGAAAAAAGGTGGTAAGAGAGATAAAAGAAGGAAGGGAGGGAAAAAGAAAGAAACTAAAGAAAAAAATTTTTTTAAAATATTACAGACGCTGGACAAATTCAAAAACCTAATTTCCCCATCTAATAACAAGGACAATTACCGGACCTATATTGGCATGTCCGTTGAAGTATTAGAAAAAGGCCTTTACTTAAAAAGGCATAATTATTAATAAAAGAGAATAAAAAGATATAGGATTTAAAATAAAATTATTTTTAAAAAAATTAGGTCATTTGAAATTAAACTAAATAAAGACAACACTAGGTAAAAAAAAAAATTAATTACAATTATTATATACATACCTATAGAAGTACACACATACATACATATATATACACACAATTCTACGAATAAGAATACATATATACATACACATACACACACATACATTCAATTTATTACACACTTATATACATATACATGCGCATACACACATATATATGTGTGTACACACCTATATACAAAAAATTCATATACACATAATATACATGTGTACACATACATGCACACATATACACACACACACACGCACACACACACACATATATATATATATATATATATACATATTCCATATGCACTCACACACATACATATTAATGAATATTATGAAAAGGAGCATTTAAATAGCTAAAAAATTTTTTTTCAAAATTACATATAGCCCACATACATAAATACATATATACATATATATACATATATATATACAAATATGCACATCCACACACAAACATACACATATACATAAAAAAAAAAAAAGTTAAAATTAAAATTAAAAAAATTTTTTTAAAATATTAAAAAAATTATAGAAAAATTTAGAATTTAAAAATTAAAAATTAGAAGTTAAATTTTAAAATCCGCCCTATGGCGGCACTTGTTTATAAATTCCCTCCTAAAGTTCAAAAGTAAGTCCTGATGAGGATACTTCAAAATCAGAATCTTCTCCAATAAACACAGACGACACCTATCACGAAAACTTTTAGGAGTACAAGCTGAGCCTATTAATTTCCAGCTGATTATAGGGTCCTGCCCTTCCTCCTTCATTTCCCAGAACCTACGTGATAGTGCCGTCTGGAATCTCTGTTTAGGGTTCGAAAACGAGTACCTGTGATTATAAAGCCTCTGTTTGAAAGAGCCCGCGGACATGCCAATATAGGTCCGGTAATTGTCCTTGTTATTAGATGGGGAAATTAGGTTTTTGAATTTGTCCAGCGTCTGTAATATTTTTAAAAAAATTTTTTCTTTAGTTTCTTTCTTTTTCCCTCCCTTCCTTCTTTTATCTCTCTTACCACCTTTTTTTCCGTGTTGCTTAAACTTACGATTTAACACGGCTGTCTGTTAATTTTTAGTTACATTCTCCCCTTTTTTTTTGCCAACCCAGACGATGTCAATTTTTTTTTAAATTTTTTTTTTATTTATTTGATTTTATTCTATCTTTTTCTTTTTCTTTTTCGTTTTCTTTTTCTTTCCTTTTATTTTTATTTTTATTTTATTTTATTTTATTATTTATTTTTTAATTTCTTTGCAATCTATTTAAAAAGGAAAAGTAGACTAATTTTTCTCCAGTTTCTGAAAGGTTTTTTTCTGTTGCTGAGGTGATGTGTCGTCCCCCGTGGGGATCTTCATATCGAAATGGCCATTCAACATCTTAGAATTAATCCTTTTTTAATATATATTTGCTCTGTAATATTTTATACATGGAGCTCTCTTTCTGTATCATTTTTTAATATTAAAATAAATTTTTAATATTAATTAGGATCGGGTTTTTTGGAATTTACCTTCATGCTTTTTCCCTTGGATTGAAGTATCTGAATATATATATATATATATATATATATATATATATATTCCTTCCTGTATCGCTCAGAGGGGAATAACCTGTGAGGAAACATCTAATAATCTTTTCAAATATTTTGAAGACTTGTATGACATAGAATGAGGGTTATCTTTATTGTACGCCATAGAGTGTTTAATTTATGAAGCATACATGTACATGCACACGCACAGAGGAAACTTTCAAAAAGACCTGCAATAATTATGCATCTTCCTTCAAGCTGACAAAAATGCAAACGTAATACAAAACTCGTTAGTTATATGTGAGGCGGAGAGAAAAAATCACCAATATTAAATGGGACAACAATTTCGGTAAAAATGGCATGAGTGGAAAATCTCCATCTTGATCTTATAATCTGTTTCTGCATATGTTATTACTTAAGATGTCTTCTGTTATTGAATTGTGGTAGGGCCACTAAAACCAATAATATGTATATGACAGTTCGAAGACGACTGAACTAGAAGTAAATGAACAAACAACTCTTCTGTGATTATAAATTGAATTTTAAATAGCTTAAAATTTATCAGCTGCTGGCATTTTATTGTAAGTTAGTTAACGAATATGTTTTTAATTGTGATATTTTCTTTCCTATTTTTTCACTTGCTATTATTACCTGAGCAATTATTATGGTTCATCATGGGATATATTGAGAAAACCCCGTCCGTGTAATATCAGCATCAGAATATACAAACTATGCTAAAAACGAAAAATAAACGAGGGATCAAGAGGTACTCAGAGTAACATAGGTTGCTCAATGAGAAATCAAAAGTAATGACAGTTACTAAGTACGCAAAAAAATTTTTGATGGGCAATTTCCAGTTAGAAATATTAGCTCAAACTGAATTTTCCTCACCACTTCTCTCTCTCTCTTCCCACTTTGATTTTTTCTACCCCACCATACCAGTACGATTACGCTTATCAGAAGATTTTTAAATAGACAGTGAGACTTAATGCCTGATGATACCTTTCTGGTCGAAACGGTGGTAGAGTAAAGTCGGTGTTTCAAATTTTTCATATATTAAACTGCTCTACACATTAGTTATTCTTAAAAAATTAAGCCCATTTTCTTTTATTTTGGATTTGGTAAATATTTTTTGTCAGATGTTGAATTTTGTTTATAAATTATATATATATATATATATATATATATATATATATATATATATATATATATATATAGGGTAAGTGAATGCTAAAATGTCTGAGGAAAACTCTTGGGGAAGATTTTTGTTCCGAGACTAAAACTCTAGCAGAATAATTTTCTCTATTATAATAAAGACCGATAAATATATATATATATATAAATTACCTTGGGAAAGATATTAATCGATCTCTCTCCATCCAGCTATGGGTTATATAGTAGGGTAGATTAGGTTCTATAGCCTTGGATGGCAACCAGTCTTCTGCAGAAATGATGCCACCTACTACGTGTAAATCTTCTGCACAGTCTATCATGTCTCTTTCGGAGCATGATCACCCAAGCATGTATCACATATGGCATTTAACTGACTATATTTATATATATATATATATATATATATATATATATATATATATATATATATATATATATATATAATAAAAAGATCTATACCCACAGAAACAAAACAGACTTAAACAAAGTAGACGTCATGTTATACCTTACGTACCTTTCGACCAACACTTTTTCAAAGGTATACGCTCGCAAATTAGAAAACAATCAGAGACACAGTTAATATAACGTTTGAGGTGGGAAAGTTGGAAAATGATTGAAAGTAAAAACTTTTAATTACAAATTAATACAAAAGTGGTTATATTACCTGTGTCACTGATTGTTTTCGAATTTGCCAACGTATACCTTTTAAAAAGTGTATATACCTTTTGTCACTCGATACAGTGTCAGCCTGTGAGGAAATAGCTAATAATCGTCTCAAATATTTTGACGACATTTTTTAAGTCAGGGTACACTCGTTACTAATATTAACTATATAAATCTTAACGCTAATAGTTCATAAGAGTTGTGCAAGAAAACTACAATGAATACTGGATACAGTTTGTAGAAAACCGTTAAAGACTCGAGGGGGAGTAACACAGTTTCGTATTTTACCAGAGTGTGCACATTTTTCTCTAATATGATTTATCAAATATTCAGTCCATTAGACGATAATAATCATATGGTTTTATAAATAAACGGATTGCCTCTTCAAATACGAGTATTCACTAAAAAATAATGTTTAAGTATTAAAAAATGAGCAATGCCTCCAAATAATTTGTTTAAATGAGCATCCACAATGAAAAAATGCCCCAAACCTAATGAAAAAATTATCGGCAAAAATCATTATGTTATTACTAAGAGGAACGCTAAAGGATTTGTTGATGCTATTTACTTTTTTTTAATTCTTTTTAGAAATTTTGTTAAAAAGTATTGATTTTCTTGGCGTCATGAATTAGTATGAGAAATTTGAGCGTGTTTTAGCGGTGAAAAACACATTGATTTCGAAATTCTAGAAAAATCAGATAATTGTTGAATTATAATGAAACTTTCAGGACTGATTTGGAATTAAATGAAATTACTTTTGAACAAAATTAATAACAGTTGCATAAAAATCTTAGACATTATTTAATTAGAAATACATTATTTGTTTTTACGAATAAAATATATTTTCGAAATTTTTGTCTTCAAAAAAAAAAATTCGATGAATAATGAATGTTTTCAAGAATAGTTTTCAACTTTTGAAGTTTTCATTTTAATAAATAATGAACTTTTAAATGTTTTAAAATTTTGCATTAATTAGTATCGGTCAAGTAATATTGTTATTGAATAAAAACTATTAAATAATCATGAATGGGTATGCTTACTACAATTCAGCACCGGCAATATGTTAAAAGAATTTTAAAATTTTTTATACGTGTATATAAATTTGCCAATTTTTGTAAATACAGGCATCCATATAAAACATGATAAGAAAATTGATCTTTGAGCGGTGACTATAGTAAACTAGCAGTATAGCCCGGCGCTGCTCGGGTGTAATGAAAGCTTTAAAACTAACCCATGGTCCTAGAGCTCAGACACTTTGTACTTTGGCACAAAAGACTAAAAAGTAATAGTTGTTTCCAGTTAAAGCGAAACCGTAGACTGAAAGAAAAATGAATGGATGTTCAGTCAACTTTTGATTTCCTGGTATCGATATCAAATAAATTTTTTTCGTCGTAAACTGAATTTTGAAAGCTAAATAAGTCCTCTGAGTAAATGGTGTCATGGCTGAGACTAAGAACTACAATTATACCTACTTGGAGACAAACCCGAAGTAAAGACTAAAATAAAAGAGCTGAAAAAAATACAGACAGAAAAACAGACACACACACTTAAACATATTGCCTTTTATTTATATATATTATCGATTTTCTGCACTATTGTAAGAACTGCAACCTTAAAACTTCTGAATATCGTTTCTTATGAACGTATCAAATGTGATTAAAATCGGACCATTCCTTCTATAACCCGATGTTTTCGATTATCGATTTTCGATATTTATCGGGGGTGCCTCGACACAAGTCCTAGTTAAGAACACTCGCAGACGCTTATAGTACAAGTGTGTAAATTTCAAGAAAATCGGTTCAGCCGTTTCCGAGTCAATAGGTAACGGACACACACACACATACACACACACAGACAACGTTCCATTTATAAATAAATTTAGATGTAAAATGTATTAGTAATTTTCTAACAGTTCCTGAAGAAGTTTCTTCCTACGTAAAGCTATAAGACCAAGATAACCAAAATTTAATAAAATCTTAGAATAGTTATGTTATTTAAACTTCTTATGATTTTGGGCAGTTAAAAATTTCTGATATATTTTAAATTAAATGTACATAATATTTCTTTTAAATCAGATTGATTAAACTTTAAATCAGTTAATCTTTATGAAATAAAGTTTTGGAAATGTATACTTTACTTTCGAGAGATGATTTAATTGAGACAATTGTACTGTGTTAAAAGATCTATCAACAGGACCAATTTTAAATCATTTAAATTTTCTGGTCTCGTGTTTTACGCCCCTTTGATTTCTTCTCCCCGCATTTTATTATTTTGAATATTTGTATTTTAAATTTTAATTTTACATTTTATGTCCATGCAACCTAAGAATATTTACAGTTTTAATCTTGGTATTAAAAAAGCAGTAACTTAATTTCATAAGATTTTATTCTCATGAACACCGAGTGAACTTAAATTTAACCCTTCACAATTGTAACCAATATGCAAGAAAGTGCTATACCTATGAGACTGTCAGTTTGAAACATGCACCTGATGTTTGCATAACGCATAAAACTCCGAGTCGTACCATAAACGTAGAATAGTATTTAAATATATTATTATATATTGTTGTAATCCTAAAAGATTGCTGCGTGTGAATAGTCACCAAAAGAAGGTTGGAAATAATAGTATACCAAGAAATACAAGACTCGTGAGCTGCGTGAACTAGATACACTAATAGAGAACTGCTACTCAGTATAATCACTCTACTCTAATCACAATATTGCAATAGTGTCCACGTATTTAAGATGATAGGAACATTACTGCATATAGTTAACCCTCTAGGGCCATTCGTATCATATTTGATACAGTATGAAAACAAGCCTTGAAAGAAATATTTTCCTGAAAAATTTTGTAAGAGAAATATTTTATAAATTTCAAATGAAAGCAGTACTGACTGCTCAGTCAATGAATACCAAATGTTTCCTTATAGGGAAATACTGTATCAAATATGATACGAATGGCCCTAGAGGGTTAAGGCTTCCACTGGGCATAAAGTGGGTGATCGGTTTTCTATTGTCATGAAGCAATAAACTGATCCCCCACTAATTACTACTTAATAATATAATAAAATGAAAACAAGCCTTGAAAGAAATATTTTCCTGAAAAATTTTGTAAGAGAAATATTTTATAAATTTCAAATGAAAGCAGTACTGACTGCTCAGTCAATGAATACCAAATGTTTCCTTATAGGGAAATACCAAATGTTTCCTTATAGGGAAATACTGTATCAAATATGATACGAATGGCCCTAGTGGGTTAAGGCTTCCACTGGGCATAAAGTGGGTGATCGGTTTTCTATTGTCATGAAGTAATAAACTGATCCCCCACTAATTACTACTTAATAATATAATAAAATGAAAACAAGCCTTGAATGAAATATTTTCCTGAAAAATTTTTTAAGAGAAATATTTTATAAATTTCAAATGAAAGCAGTACTGACTGCTCAGTCAATGAATACCAAATGTTTCCTTATAGGGAAATACCAAATGTTTCATTATAGGGAAATACTGTATTAAATATGATACGAATGGCCCAAGAGGGTTAAGTATACAACACACACACATATATTCGTATGCAAGTATGGGGATGGAATTTTGATTGGTCATCAAAAACTACGTAAAAATATCTCCCCTATTGACGAGTGTTTGGTTAGTTTTGGACCTTTTAAAAACATTTTATCTCGCAATCAGGACCCTCACCTGGCAATAAAAAAAAGTGTGGAAATAAAATAGTTACATTGTAGTGATGTTATGACATACTTATATTATAAGTATGCCATAAGATCACTACAAATTAGCGATTTTGCTTCAAAACTTCTTGTGTCTTGTCAAGTGAAGGGGGTGATTGCGATATAAAGAGTTTTAAAAGGTTCAAAACTAACCAAACACTCCCCAATAGGGGAGATAATGTTACGTAGTCTATCATGACCAGTCAAAATCCCAACCAAATACTTGCATATATATATATATATATATATATATATATATATATATATATATATATATATTACGTACACCAAGGTTAAATGAGGATAATAATATAAAGATTAAACTCGAATACAAGAGTCTAATTTTGACTAAAATCAAATGACATAATTCTTAAGGTGCCTTTTGCTTTGGTCCTAGATTTTGTCAAAAGTAAATCAATCGGCGGAATTAAAGTACTGAAAAGAAAATATCCTAACAGAAAATCTTAAAAGAGGGCATAAGAAGAGGAGAAATTCAAACAGAAGGAGTTAATGATTCACTAAATAACCCCTATTTGTGTTTGAAAATTCTTTATCTACATAGAGCCGGACGCTGCGTATTGATCCCTACAGCTTTTATGTTATTAAGGTGTTTATTCTGGCCTCTGTGCAGAACAGAGAACTCTTCTGAATAAATAGTGCTGCATTTGTCGAAATTTAATAAATGATAGCCAATGTCAGACTGGTGTGTGTGAGTGCTCGTACTTTATTGGCCTGTGTCTACGGATAGGGTCAGGCGCATGTTGCTTGAATTTTTACCCACATAACCATCCTAACACTGATATTTATAACGATAAATAAATAAACATTGTTGATGGGTTGGCAAAATATTCTTACAGGCACAGGGGAACACTCTTCTGGTAGAGAATATATTACGTACTGCAACATAATTAAAACAGTGCTTAACAGATGATGAAATGTTATAAGCGAAAATTGACATCGGGAATGAATCCAAGGTAGTGTACTGTCGACAAAACACTTAAGTGCACTAAATATTTTAATTTTAATAAACATAGAAATGTTAAGCTAAATATTAGTCAGAATAACACATTTGGATCCGTCTGCGAGTAAAATGTTGGTAATTTGCTTCAGTTCATTATCCACTTTACACTCAGAACATGTCACTAGTACACGGAGGGTAAGCGTTTTAATAAGTATATATATATATATATATATATATATATATATATATATATTTCTTTGTTCTTCTTAGATAAGTTAATACTTAGATTATTTACATCGATCCATGATACGTGCCACTTCCGGATAAAAAGCGTTGGTTAGATTCAGTGACTTGACCCAAAGAGTTTTGAGTTCAATACCCGGCTACAGCAGTGGTGAACTTAGAGAGCTGAGTTAAAGAGAGATTAGTAAGACAAACAGAAGTAGCATTGCTCAAGGATCGAGAACAATTTACCCCATCAATTAAAATAAACGGTTCGATTCCAAATTATAATCACCTAAAGAAGACAGGAGCATACAATGGCCGAAACGTCGTCAATATGACAATGCCCAAAAAGTTGAGGAAGGACAACAATCCAAGCAATCTAAATGATACACACACACATTATATATATATATATATATATATATATATATTCTACTCGTTCATTGCTGTACTCGTAGTTTCATGAGTTAGGCTCTCATCAGGTGCATTTTCACCGACAGATCAATATATTTGAATTTAAGTTTCCTCGATATTCAAGGCAATTAAAATTTCATAATGTTCAGCTACTACTTTTTAATAACAACAGTAAAATTTTAAATATTCTAAAATTACATGTTCATAAAAATTTAAATTTAAAATTAGAATTAATATTTAAAATATAAATAAAAAAATAAAAGTATAAAAAAATATTAAAATGCAGGAAGAAGAAATCATAAGGGCGTAATTCATGAAACGCAAAAATCTAAATATTCTAAAATTACTTGTAAATACAAAATTTAAACATAAAATTAGGATTAAAAATTAAAATTAAGAATTAAAATTAGAAATCAAAGGGACGTAATTCATTATTTTAACATTAATATTTGCGAAGGAAAGAAAGAAAGAAAAGGGGAAAGTAAGAGAGTGAGAAAGAAAAAGAGAAAGAAAGGGAGAAACGTATAGATGATTTTATATCAATCTGGGTCTAAGAATTTAAGTAAGGAATTTTCTATGGCAGCATGTGGTCATTAAGTCATTTTTTTAAGAGCAAGGGTTATTTATAAGGTTTATTATGACAATTTTTTTCTACAGAGCATAAGTTACATCTATCTTCATTTAAGTTGTATGACTTAAATTTAACTACGATACTCCAGATAATAACTGGGTTCTTGCTATTATTTTTTAATTTCAAATAATTTATAGATAAAACAGTTTATTGTATTTACTCTTGTTTGGGATTGTTAAAATTTATTTTCCACCTGTTAGAATTGCCTCCAAAGTAAAACGTAACATTATCGTTCGAGTGAATTGAAACTCTGTAAATAATACTTTGGGACATACGGTGGGCATTCAATGGACAGGTTAACATATAATTTATTTGTTTGAACATTATTAATTTAAATTCATTAATCTCCCCAACTTTCCGTATATATATATATATATATATATATATATACATACATATACACACACACACACACACATATATATATATATATATATATATATATATATATATATATATATATATATCCAAGTAAATAAGGAACGAAGAAAATATTAACAACGTTCAAAATATTAATTTAAAACAGTGTTCAGTATAGAAATAGAGCTATGAATACTTATTATAAATTATAATTTAAAACATGTTCAAATTACAACCTACTACAAAGAGTACATTTTGTTTCTACATTGAAAGGCCAATGTCTCATGAGGTTGTAAACGCTATAAATATATATATGTTGGATTTACAACGACATTAACTAGACGTCTTACATGACATTTGTCTGACCATTTGTTCATTTCTAGACATCTACAACAACATTCCTGTCTACATTCACAGTATAAAAAGAATGATCAATAACACAACTATCCTACAACAAGAAAACAACAAAAGCAAACTACAGATTCTCGAGGCAATATTCATTAAAACACTTAAGCCGTGTATCAATAGAATCAGCTATGAATACTGTAATAATGTTCTAAAATGTTTATAAAAAGAACACTTTTTTCATGCATTAGTTTTTTCATGGCCATTACATGACAACATTTTATTATATCCGTTTTGGATAAATTTCACGTTTTAACGAACGCTAGCAATTTGTCAACCGTTATATTTGAAGCAGAGCAGATAATGACAGTAATTTGTAGCAACACAGCTTTGCGATTACTTTTGGTTCTCATAATTTACACCCCTAGGTTGAAAGTATTTGGTTACCTTGAGAAATGAATGATAGCATCTGTCAACGTTACAGCTCATTTTTAATAATTTTCAATTATAATACGCGAAGGATTATCCGCGAGTATGAACGGATTTTATTAAAAATAAGCAGACACAATGTTTGCAATGTATTTAATGTGACGTGTCTCAAACAATTATATTTATATACAATTATATATATACACAATCGCTCATTCAATAATGAATTAAATCACTCTGGCTATTGGGCGTGTATAATGATAATAAACGCGCTAAAAGGTCTGTCTTCTTCTACCGGGCGCCCATAGCCCAAAGGTAGAATCGCCGACTGACGCCAATTCGGTCTGGTTTCAATCTCGGATTAAAAAACAATCGGAGTCTAACCGTACTGATGAACTGTGATACAGCGAAACAGATCTGTCTGCGGATGACTATATATATATATATATATATATGTTCATATATATATACATATATATATATTTTTATATATATATATATATATATATATATATATATGTTCATATATATATACATATATATATATGTTTATATATATATATATATATATATATATATATATATATATATAATTTTTTTTTCAATTTACCAATGAAGTTCGCTATTAACTTGATCGATTTTTAAAAAATTGGTGGTTGTTTCTTATTAAGGATCCTGAGAATAAAAACTGTCACGCATAAACCAGTGTTGTTAATGGTAAATGCATTGAAAATCTTTATATATATATATATATATATGTATATATATATATATATAACCTCATGTAGTTGTGTCGTGTAGTTGGAAAGGAAGGAGTTGAAAAGAATGATTGTATCGGATGAATATAAATAGCATCAAAAAAGATTCCAGAATGAAAGCTAAAAGAAATAACGGTAATTTATCTGCAGCAATGTCGATGGAAAAATATGTTGCTTATTAATAGATATCAGTTTTCATGGAATGGTTTTCGTCGAAAAATATCGGACGCATATCGAGAGAATTCTAAAAGGTTAAAATTAGAGAAGGAAATATCATTAGAAAAATTGACGTTTGAATAAATATGGTGAAATCAGCAATTCGATAATATAATCCACCACAGAGATCTTGTTTATTTAATAAGAGCTACCACTTCTCCCACATGCTAATTTCATTGTTTTCTATCTTTTGGGAGTGGAACACAAACACTGTTAGAATTGAATGATAGTTAAATTTCCTGAGATCGTATTGAAAATACCCTTTTCTTCTAATTTATGAGGATATGAATTTGTATTTGATATTATACAGTACATTTGTTAATATATTCATTTCCAGAAAAGTTCGTATTTAATATAAATTTTTTCTCCTTGTTTTCTTTAACACTTTTGTCAAAGTTCTGTTCAAACATCAGGAAATAATTATTTACGATTATGTTATATTTTCTTGGCAATTTAGACTACAAGACATAATGACCTAAACGGAGGAAACAAATCATGTCTTTTCAAACGCAGGTTGATAACTGAAGCAATAAAAAGAAGCCTGGCAGTAATAAGACAATCAACCTTTTGTGGATTATCTTATTATTTTTTCTGACAAAGATTATGACCATAATCAGGTTAGAAAGAGAAGATTGCATTAAAAAGTCTGTTTTTCATTAGAGTCCAGACAGGTAATAGAAAAAAGTCAAGAATATACGTAGTGTGTCGATGCAGCAGATAATTTTCTAAAATATACTGTTAAATATAAGAGACAATGAATATATATATATATATATATATATATATATATATATATATATATACACCTAGTGTATCGACGCAGCAGATACTTTTCTAAAATATACTGTTAAATTTAAGAGACAATGGATGTATATTATGTTTAATCAGGAGTCGTTCTAAACGTCGTATTTTGGCTTTAATTTCCGTTGAAAATAAAGACAAAAACTCTCCAACATTCGGATAATTTTTTATTAATTTATTTCTAAGCTTTCGGCTCACATGAACCATCTTCAGAGAGGTTATTTAGACTATAATACAATAACATCCCCCATCACCGACGATTTTGTTTTGTGTTGACATAAAACTCCGCTTGGCAACGGCAATAGTTACCACAAATAATAAACGCAGTTCTCAAATTTGCAATGTGGTTTTATGACGTCACACCGCGTGATAGCGCGAAATAACAACAAAACCATGTAGTGAAATGCAATGTAATGTGTTATGACCGGATTTAAAGGTGATTTTATTGAGTGTTGGTTGTTTAGATTTGATCTACATGGCCTCCAATATCTGAAGGTTCCTCTTACTGTCTTTATGAGTAAGGATCACCGTATTGTTGACCAAAATATGTCTGATATTACCTACATGTTTATGTTTTTCAGAGAAATGTTGTTTAATTGTACTCTGATCAGAAAGATGACATGTAAGTCTACGGGAGAGCATGGTTGTAGTAAAACCAATAGATGTACTGGCTTTTTTATTATTATCAGAGATGCAATCTCTGAATGGGTATGTAAATTGGTATATATATATATATATATATATATCACACAGCCACCCATATATACATGCCTACTGGCGTGTATTTAAATGGTTTATAACAAGCTAAAGTTCGCCTTCCTCTACCGAGCGCCCACAGCTCAGAGGTGGAATCGCCGACTGATGCCAATTCGCACGGGTTTTAATCCTGACTAAAAGGAATCGGATGTCTAACCATACTGATGAGCTGTGATACAGCAAAACAGATCTGAGGATGACCCCCTCGCTCCCCTCCCCCTCTCTCTCTCTCTATATATATATATATATATATATATATATACACAGCGTGAAAGAGAATGATGGTGTGTCTGAGAGTTGAAGAGAAAGTTTATCTTTCTTTTCTTTTTTTGGGTGGGTGGCGTTAATAAATTTAGCGAAGGCGTCACAGATAAAGTCAAAATTTTAACTAGGAAGAAGTCATAATTTATGATGCCAGTTAATAAACTCATCTATTTTGTTAGGCACTTTACAGGTTTATGAGTCCGTTCTGCTTGCATCAGAAATTCATAGTAAATCCTAGTATCCCACAGGACCCGCCATTATCTGAAAAAAAAAATCATTAAGAAGAGAGTACTTTTTAATGTTTTCAACAAAACATAAACAAACCACCGAAATCGGATAAGACGATAGATAAAAATGGTAAAAAGTTTTACATCAATGCTACGGTCACATAATCGATATATTTACTAGTTACGGGCACATAATATCGTTGTGGTATAATAATTATCGGCTGTGAATGAGAAATCAGAGCGCCGATTTCGAATTTCAGGTGAAGTCATTGCATTCACTTACGCGCAAATAACCTTTGTAAAGGTGTTAATCCATCTCTTGTTTCAAATTATAGGATGAATAGCAAGACAGAGTGGAATCTATAGCCTTGTTTGACAATCAGTCCACCGCAAAAATTAATGGCTTCCTACTGCGGGAAAATCTCCTGTCTGGTCAGTCATGGATCGACGAATCTTGTATCACCTCTCACTTAACTGACTAAATATCCCATATGATCCAATTTTATGTGCAGACAATTTTCAATTTGGCATTAAAATATAAAGTAAAATTTCTTTTATTTTTCATTTTATATGTGAGACTGATTTTTTTTACTTTTAAAAAATAAGAGGGTTTGATTTTGTCTGCTTAGATTTTTTTCCAGTGGTTTTTGCCCGCTGCATGCTCATCATAGTGTTTTCTTCTTGTGGAATTTCTTCTTGTGTCTTATTCAGTCAATCTTTTACCGCAGAATGGGCACATTTTGGCCAAACGGAAAGCAGCGAAACCCGGATGACACAACGACCAAAACGGTGTAACAGCAACAAAGTTAAGTACATCAGTAATAAGAACAATAAATAAATATACTATACTTAGCTTTTGAGATGTGTCCTTGGTCACGACAATGCGCCTTCGGATCTCGGTGTCGCACATTTTATCCTCTGTCACAACAATTTCTAGGTATTTAAATTTCAGCACCTGTTTTAGTAGGCCCAACCTTTGGTTGGCATTTTGGTGTTCTATTTTTACTGATGACCATGCATTCAGTTTGCTTGTAGTTTATATGTAGTTCTTTCTTCTCACATTCCTCATGATACTTTCTGTAAGAGATCCAGTATTTTCCTTTCTGTGTCTGCTCTCAGCATTATATTATCTCCTTATTAGAAATGTATTTTTCATTTATTAATCCGAAATATTTCATTACTGAAACGTTATTTTTAGTGGTAACGAATATTTGAGGAGATATTCTGTTTATTAATTAAACAGTATATTTATCTATTTACATCTACCAGTCTGAATATTCGAGAATTCTCATTGAAAAAAAATGTGCTCTCCTGCAAGGTCCGAATCAAGGTCTCTGAGGATGAGAGGTCAAATTACGCCAAATTTAATTGGGACACAGGTTCGAACCCTATTAAATAGTGCATATTTTTCTCTTGCACATAAACAAATCTACCATCCGCCCTTACATTGAATACAGCTGTCACATCTAGCCGGGTTTCCTGCTATTCATCTCGGGCTTCTTGACAAGATCTAACGAAGTATCCGCAATGTAACAGATCCTGACCTGGTAGCTCAACTCCAGTCACTTTCTCACCTACGTCATGCGGCTACCCTCTGTTTCTTCTGCCAATACTTTCACTGATTCTGCGCCGATGAGCTTAGCTCCCTGGTAGTCCCTCTGCATGAATTTAGTCGAGCTACTAGACTAGCGATTAGGTCCCACTCTTTTACAGTAAAACGAATGAAATGTAACCCCAATCTCTATTCTATCAGTTCCTTTTCTCGCACTTCCAGCCTGTGGAATTCCCTTCCGTATACTTGCTCCCTGACAGCTATAATCTCGAAGAATTTAAATGCAAAGTCAACTGCCATCTTTTACCGTCTTGACTCATATCCTTTCTCTGACAACCCTTGTATCTTGTTTTCTTCCTTTTCAATTTACTCTCATGCAGCTTCCTTCACACCTGTAGTGTCATCCTTTTCTTACTCATTCTCTGTCACCTGTGCAACTTGTTCCTCTTTCTCATCACTCACCTCTTATGTAACCTCTTGCACACCCCAGTGGCAGTTCTGCCTTGCTTTGGGTGAATTGGTCATATATATATATATATATATAATATTTCTCGAATATTCAGGCCGATAGATATGCATAAATATATTGTTTAAATAAAAAAACAGAGCGTCTGCTCATATTTTTTTATCATTTTTACCCTAAGCGAGGTGGAAATGCCACTAGTATGCAGAATATTTCAGGGAGTGAAAGTGAGAGAAAAGACCGAGTATAAGGAGGATTGAGGAAAGGATAAAAGATGAACAGGTTTCAAGAAAATAGAAGATGGCTTTTGACGTTGCCTTTGACTTTTTGGAGATTGTAGTTATCAGGGAAGGAGGTAATCAAAAGGAAGTTCCATAGCATGAAGTGAGAGAAAAAAATGATGGAGCAGAAGTGGCGGTTGCATTCAACTATTTCAACGATAAAAATGTGGGACCTAGATGCCAATCTAGTAGTACGTTTACATTCAAAAATTCTTGTCAGCGCAGTTTCCATGAAAATATTTGCAGTAAGGACAGAAAGAAGCCACGTTATGTCGGTGAGAAAGAAACTGATATCGAAACGCCAACTCAGGATCGACTATATTGCAAATCCACTAAAATACTATTTAAGTAATGAAATAAAAAACGAATATATGATATTCCATTGTTTTCTGAAGAGGTACGTTATTGAACAAATAATAAAAACAATAATATATGGAGATCCATAATCGACTCTGTTCTCAAAAGAAGGAATAAAAATATGGCTATAGTGGAGGAAAGTATCTAAAGACGCGACACATTAATTCAATTACATTTTTCTCGATAAAAAAGGTTACCTTTATAGTAATACTCAGTTTTGATTCAAAATCTTTTGTTTATGGAATTATTTCCTGTTACTATTCAGAATGTACGTAGGCGTTAAGATTTGGCAGTTTAAACGAAAAATCAAATATTAATATTCGTCATCTGATCAGCTGAGAGACGATATGAAAATAAATTGATTAGTCTTTGACAGTTTTATCATTACTCTGAACTCGATAGAATACATAAATATTACTTTAATCAGAGCAAAGACATTTCAATTCATCACTTACAACACTCTCTTAAAGCAAATAAAAGCATAAAATTCAAACCGTTTCTTTGTAAAATTAATACACTAAAAGATAATTTTGGAAATAACACAAGTGAATTTCTTAGAAACATTTCATAACCCACATTGATGCTTATAAACCAAGGGATAATGTGTCTATCACCTGAAATCATGTGGGAATAAAACTTACACCATATCACATCAGGCCAGCAAGGGATCGAAATGTAGATGTGACCCGAGATGACCTGTCTGGGTAACCTGCCAGATGCAACTCATTTGTAAGTGTAAGAAAGTTAATCATGACTGATAGATATCAAAAAACCCACACAGATATAAGTGGCTGGGGTCATTTTGATACATCGCAGTTAAGAATGTAAGATCACTGTTTCAGGCGAGTGGCTCCGCGGCTAAACACATTGATTGATCTATTCATTCATTCATTTTTACGGTTTATTTAACGCCAGAAAACACTTTTAGATTGTAAGAAATTTTTCTATTTTTTGGGCGGTGAGTAATAGTGGTTTTGTGATGTCTTACTAATTAACCCATAGATAGAAGAAGTGGTAGATTTATTGCGTTTAAAATTTGGTTATATAACACGCCTAATTTAATCGTTAATAATACTTGGCCACAAACAATCTTATAAATTCTGGCAACATTTCTAAATGTTATCTTAACATGACCTCTGTTGAATTTTTCTCTTACTAGTTTAAATTGAAACTATGTCTACCATATTGTCTGTAGCGTAAACCGGATCCTTACCTGGAAGGTGTAATCAGTTACCGTTTCATTTATTTCTACATCCCGATTAATTAATATGTAGAAATACAAAAGCCGATTATCTCCCTTTGGTCGAGAATGTCACGTGGATAATGACGTCACTTCAAACAGTGATGAAAGTGGAATGTGGGATGGAACGGTTTTTACTAACATTTGTTATTTTTAGTTTGATGTTTTGTTATATTTTAGTTTGTTTTGGGCTTTATTCCCTCTCCAACATATTTTCATATCAATAGATTTTTATGTATATTTTTGTAAAAAATTGTATAGAAAGGAAATATTATTTATTTATTTTGTCCTTTTTTAGGTTCTCTTGTGATTATGTGGTATTGTGGTGGGTGTAAGATTGGATGATGATAGATATTTTCTTGTGGTAATGAGTAAATTTTAATGGGGGTCGTGAATCTCGTTAGTTATTTTATTTATTTATTTTTAATCGTTTCACCCCAAGCAAGGCATTCCACTGCCACTATTGCGCTTGGGGCTACACAGGGGAAGGTAAATAGAAAGAGTGGTTAGATATAGGAAATGTCAGAAGGGGGGTGATAGGTAGTTGGGAGGATGGGAAGAGTGTTTGAAGGAATGGAAGCGAGTTATTGTGTTAGGAGGTGTCTATTGACCTTACATTTAAACTCCTGGAGATTGTAGCCGTCGGGGAAGCAAGCATGCGGAAGGGAATTCCACAGGCGGGAAGTACGAGAAAAGAAACTGGTGGAGTAGAAGTTGCGGTCGCATTTTATCGGTTTCACTGTAAAAGGGTGGGATCAAGTTGCTAATCTAGTATCTCGTGCAAATTCGAACCTAGGGGGCACCAGTGATCTAAGTTCATCGAGCAGAAGCCATGGGAATATTTATAGAAGAGACACAGGGAAGCCACGTCGCGCCGGTGAGAGAGAGACTGCAGGCGGTCTGCCAAGTCAGTGTCGACCACATTACAGACCCTCCGCTGTACCTTGTCGAGAAGCCCAAGGAGAATAGCAGGGGCACCCGACCAGATATGGCAACAGTATTCAATGCACGGGCGGATGGTAGATTTATAAATGTGCAGGATAGATTCAGACGGAAAAAACATCCGGGACCTGCACAGAGAACCGACTTTCATAGCAGCGGATTTAGCAATGGATTCGATATAGTCATTCCACTTGAGTTATAGAATATAACGCAATGACCAGCCTCAACTCACTTCTCTTTTGGCCTTGTACCACAATTATTGTAGTTTCAATAATAAATATCCAGTAATCTTATTAATGTCAAGACACGTGTTGTTCATACTGCTCAGGTTTCTGTCCGGAATCAACCAGTTGCTAAATGCTACAACATGCAAGTCCAAGGTATTGTTTTCCTTTCGGGAATATATTTTACCCAGATATAGGAATATTCGCCAAGCAGTCCGCAGTTTGGGAAAGCCCTAAACTTACCGCTTTTATTTCATGGAATATGTCTTCAATTGGGTTATAGTAGAGAACTCAACACTGCCGACTAGGCGCCAGGACAACTCAGGACCGAGAAAACTCAGCCCCGGAAAAACCTTAACCTTTTTCATGACTGAATAAAAGCAATTCATTAATGATTCTAACAGTAATAACTGAATATTGATATTTAAATAAGGTATTTGAAAAGGAATTTTGCAAAATAGGACCATTTTTTTTAAAGAAAAAAATAAAGAAATTTATCTAATCAATCAATCTAAACTTATTTATAAGTAGAACTTTGTTTGTGGGTGGATGTGTCTGTGAGTGTGTGTGTCCGTTACCTATATCTCCGAAATGGCTGAACAGATTTTCTTGACAATTTACACAGTTGTACTATAAGCGTCTGCGAGTGTTATTAGATAGGTTTTGTGTGGAGGTATCCCCGATAAATATCGAAAATCGATAATCGAAAAAATCGGGTTATAGAAAGAGTGGTCAGATTTTAATCAAATTTGATACACTCATAGACAAAGAGATAAGAAACGATATTCAAAAGTTTCAAGGTTTCAGTTCTTACAATAGTGCAGAAAAAAAAATATATATATATATATATATATATATATATATATATATATATATATATATATAAGGCAAGATGTTTGCATGTGTGTCTGTTTATCTGCCTGCACGTCTGTATTTTTTTCAGCCCTCTTTTATTTTAGTTTTTGCTACCGGGTTTGGCTCTAAGTAGGTATAATTGTTGTTCTTAGTCTCAGCCATGATGCCATTTGCTCAGAGGACTTATTTAGCCTTCAAAATTCAGTTTACGACAAAAAAATTATTTGATATCGATACCAGAAAAATCAAAATTTGACATACATCCATTCATTTTTCTTTCAGTCTACGGTTTTGCTTTAACTGGAAACAACTATAGCTTTTCAGTCTTTCGTGCCAACGTCCAAAGAGTTTGAGCTCCAGGACCTTGGATTAGTTTTAAAGCTTTCATTATACCCGAGCAATACCGGGCTATACTGCTACTTTTTAATAAAGCAAATCGTAATGTAATGTTTACTCACTTTATTAAAAATGATTTTCATTACGATTTACTTTATTAATCATAACTAAAAATTTAAAAAAAACTGCTTTATTTTCTATTGCATTTTTTATTTACTTTGGTTAAACATAATAAATGTAATTGTGTCTTCTTGAATTATTTTTATATGTCAATTTACTTTTAAACTACACGTAAATTTTTTTATACTAGTTTCAAAATAATATTAGGATGAAACCTAATGAGGCAATCACGCCAAACAATATCTCTCTTTTAATAGTGGGCTGGTATCATTAATCGATGCTTCAGGCATCTCCAAAAGAAAAAGTGCTGAGGGTGCTTGAATATTTTTCTGCAGAAAAATCTACTTTTCTCTACAAGAAATTTAAAAAAATGCTGTATGTGGCTCTTTCATAAGCATTATATTACGTATGAAAGAAACTTTTATTACATAAAACAATGATAGACTACGTGTTGAGTATCACTTCAGATAGGAATTTCTTCTAAACAGAAACTGTATGAGATTGTCAGGTTGTTCTGTGACTTCACTGTGCAATGTGATAATGTAAGAAGGCCAGGCATCATTACTGTGAAGAAAGAAAACAACAACGTTACAAGGGAACGTAAAGTTAGTTGAGAATGAAAAGAAAAATGGCCTGCTGTTCATCTCGGTGTTCTTGACAAGCTCCAAAAGAGGATCAGTAATCTGATGAGTATCGACTTGGCGGCTCGACTCCAGACAATTCCCCACCGACGGGATGTGGCTTCCCTCTGTCTGTTCTATAAATACTTTCATAGCTTCTGTTCCAACGAACCAAAGTCACTGGTGACCCTGCAACAGGTGTTTACACGTGCAACCAGACTGGCAACTGGGTCTCACCCATTCACAGTTAGATCAACCAAGTGCAGACGACAATTCTATTCTTGCATGCAAGAGAAAGCGTTTTAAAAACATGTTTTATTATTAGGTATTGGCATAAGGCGTTAAACACTTTTTTCTTCATTTCTTTCTCTCATTCAAAACAATTAGTGTCTTTTCCTCTCTTTGCACGAGTTCAAAACGAAATAATCCATTATTTAAGAGGTAAGGGTACAGCGTAGCGGTTGCGTGAACTAATGAACGGAAGAACACCCAAAGTTATAAGAAAATCATTTTATACACATTAATTTATTAATATGATAAAAATACAAGTTTCTTGGTCGGAACAAATTCATCTACAGAATCTGATGTTTGATCCTTTGGATTGATTTTTCGAAAAGGCGTCGGGCCGATAACGTTCACACACGGTTTCAAAAACAATCATAGATCGTCTTTAGATATGTTCTTAAATTAAGTTTAAAAAGATCTGTAAACATATATTAAAAACAAAACGAAAATAATTTAGATACGCCCTAAAATTAGAAAAGAAGGGATGCAAAAATAAATAAATAAATAAATAAAATAAGTAAACTAATATACTTTCGATACATTTAAGGCTTTGGAATAAAGTAAATTTTTTTTGTGTGTTCACCCTTTACAAAGCCCAAGAGACACTCGTTTTAGAAGGTTACAGACTATGAGGCAGAGTTTATGGGATATGTAAAAAGATAACGGTTAATCTTGAACATGTTAATATTGTAGTGAAAGTGGTAGCATCCTTTTTGGCAGTCGGTTCCACAAAACAGCAGTGAAAATGAACCTGTTCGAATGAGACGTTACATTTCACCAGTGGAATGGCGGATCTTAGCAGTGAAACTCAAAACTGGTTGGACTATGGAATGTAATTCGTTAGAACAACTTCTATGAAAATGGCAATAAACCAACGAGAAGCTTAAGGTAATTCGTCAGGATATAAAGAAATTGTCACTCACAATGAAGCGTAGACATTTTGGTTTTTGTTTGACGGCATATCAACTCCTTATGGGTCATTTAATGCGAAAATTTAGTTTTATGATATTTTGTCCCCCCAAAAAGGTGTATTGCTGGTATTTGTTTCTAGTGTATTTTCATGTTTTCATATTTTGACTCTATTCTAGGTGTTCACTATTTTATATAATTAGGACCAAAATAGGTTCACCACCATAGACCAAGATGAACCTGGGATCAGCAGCAATTAAGAAGTGATTCTACTCTCCTCAAAGCCTCCGGATCAGAATCCTTGCTTCCGAATGAAGTTTATTGTCATACCCATGGCAACAGTACCCCACTTTAGGCCTGAACTGGCTTTTGTAAATGAGAAGGATAACTGGAAGAATCAAGTACTTCCAGAAAGGGCATAAACATCCGGCCATTTTCCCAGCATTTTGGCGAGCTAAAATCGCAATAGTCACTCAAGGCAAGTGGCTTCCCTGAGGAAACATCCATTATCATATTATCATTATTTGGTGATAGTTCTGGATCCGCTGAAAATAAATGAGGAAATAAATAAGTGAAAATATTTTAAACAGATCTTAAGCTTTGGAATAATAGGCTATAAAATATTTTTAATACACCTAAATATAAAAACGATTTGAATCAGAAACCGTTTTATTTATTTATTTTTTTAATCATGTCACCCCAAGCAAGGCATTCCACTGCCACTATAGCGCAGGGGGTTGCACAGGGCGATAGACGAGTTAGAATGTACATAAGGGGGAGAGTTGGAGAGATTGAGAGGGTTAGTGTGTTAGGAGATGTCTACTGACCTTACATTTAAACTTCCTGGAGGTTATAGCTGTCGGGGAAGCAAGCATGCGGAAGGGAATTCCACAGGCGGGAAGTGTGAGAAAAGAAGCTGTTGGAGTAGAAATTGCGGTTACATTTCATCGGTTTCACTGTAAAAGGGTGGGACCTAGTTGCCAATCTAGTATCTCGTGCAAACTTACACCTAGGAGACACCAGTGATTTAAGTTCATCAGAGCAGAAGCCATGAAAGTATTTATAGAATAGGCACAGGTAAGCCACGTCACGCCGATGAGAGAGTGACTGCAGGTGGTCAGCTAAGTCGGTATCACTCACGTTACAGATTCTTCGCTGTATTTTGTCAAGAAGCCCGAGGTGAATAGCAGGGGCACCCGACCAGATGTGGCAACAGTATTCAAAACACGGGCGGATGGTAGATTTGTATAAGTGTAGGATAGATTCAGGCGGAAAGAATTTCCGGGCCCTGCACAGAGAGCCAACTTTCATAGCAGCGGATTTAGCAATGGATTCATCGTAGTAATTCCAATTGAGGTCCGCTGAGAGTGTCAGGCCAAGCGGGCGTAGTGTTTTACTCTCTGGGAGGCAAGCCTGTTCCATGCTAATGGGAGGGAGATGCGGTCGTCTGTGGTGGTTAATTGACAGCAGCATCGTTTTGGAAGAATTGAATTTTATGAGCCATTTCCTACCCCAATCCACCACGGATTGGATGTCCTTTTCAAGCTCAGCTGCGAGGTTCGCCTTATCATCAACACCAGATTTTTGATCGAGGCGAGCATATACTGTAGTATCATCGGCGTACATGCCTACTTGTGATTTTATGGCATCGGGGAGATCATTGATGTAGATTGCAAAGAGCGTAGGACCTAGGATAGAACCTTGGGGGACACCCGCGTTTGTAGGATAGTTCTGGGAGGCATGTCCGTTTAAAACCATCTTCAGTGTGCGGTTGGAGAGGAATGACTGGATTAAGTCTAACCAAAGTCCAGAAATGCCGTAGCTTCGCAATTTCCGTAGAAGGCCGGCATCCCATACTCTGTCGAATGCTTTAGAGATATCTAGGGCGACAGTTCAGGCTTCACCATTCTTGTCGAGAGCCTGGTATATATACTCGGTGATGGGCTTTAGCATATCAGCAGTAGACCTGGTGAAGCGGAAGCCATATTGTTTGTCCGATAGGAGCCCGTGGGCCGTGAGCTGCTGAACGACCTCGGCATTGATAATGGCTTCGAACACTGCCGAAGATCGGAAGAAGGCTGATAGGGCGGTAATTTGCGGGGTCCGAGGTTTCACCAGTGTTCTTGAATATTGGAACCACAGAAGAAGACTTCCAACAGGCAGGAAAGCAGGTGGAAGATAGGCAGAGGTTGTAGAGCCTAGAGGAGAGTTCAGGGGCACATTTCTTCAAGACTATGATTGGGATTCCGTACCCATCACTCGCTTTGTGAGGGTCAAGCTTTGATATTATGATAGAAATCAGCGAGAGCGTGATGTAGACGTCATTCAATTGGGCCTCAGTTCTAGATGGGAAATCGTGTGTCTGGACTCCAGACGAATCTAGACACGAACTTACACGAATCTACGGGCAAACATTCAGCCTTGTCCGCTGAGGAGGTGAGGACCTCAAACTCGTTGATTAGTGGGGGTATTGAGGACTTACTCTTGTTAAGCATGCTTTTACAGAGGCCCCAGTAGTCTTTGGCTCCGAACTTAGAGGATGCTATGCGCTGCTTCATTCTGGCAGCAAACAGCATTTTAGCTTCGTTAAGTATCTTTTTACACTTATTACAAGCTGAAGCGAAAAGGCGCCTGTTTTGGTCCGACGCCTGGCTACGATAAAGCCGAAAGAAGTGATTCCGGTGGGCAAAGGCGGCCGAGCAAGCGGGCGAGAACCAGGGAGACGAATGGAATTTAAGCTGAGATTTCCTGGCAGGGATGAAAGCATCGATGCCAGCCTTAACCCAGGAGGAGACCTCTGATGCACAGTCTTCGACGGGAAGACTAAAAACATTATTCCAAGGGACGTTGCAGAGGAAATCACGGAACGAATCTCAGTCTGCTCTTTGATAGCAGTAGGATATTCTGCTGGTCTGGGTTTCTTGGGTAGGGGTGGAGTGGAACGAGATGTTGACAGAAACTACGGCGTGGTCAGAATTTCCAAGAGGGCAGAGCTGTCTGGTGGTACAAAAATTTGGGGTGGAAGTGAAGCAGAGGTCTAGTAGCGAGTCCCTTCCTTTAGGGCTATTGGAGAAACGCGTGCGGAAGTCCACCACTTGCGTAAGGGATTGGAAGATTGAAAAATTAAAGGTGTGGACACCAGCAGTGTCGGTTACAGAGTTTTCGAGCCACTTAGTGTGCTGGGTGTTCAAGTCACCAAATACGAAAATATGGGCAGATGGGTGAGAAGAAATGGCCTTGTCGATATTGTCAGAAATGCTGTCAAGTACTGAACAGTCAGAGGAGGAGGGGGAGCGGTAGAGGAAGAAGAGATAGCTAACAGAGCTTAAAAGTGAGAGCCGGAAACACATAAAAGACTGGTCCAGGGATTCAAGAGATGTTACTCTAGTTATATGCTCACAAATATTGCGTTGCGTCTTTCGTTACAAAATTAGAATGCTGTCCAATCAAACGCAGAGTTACTGTTTAATGCATAGTCCCAGATCAATAAATACTATTAAAAAAGGAAACATTTTGTTTTTACGATAAGAAAATTAATTGGTTTATTTTTAATAAGAAAATATAGTGAGTGATATCTATCATGAAAGATAATGTTTTGTCTTTCTTTTTTTCATTTAATTTGACGCCGTTCTGTTGTTTTTCCATACCGACCCTCCCAACAAGTATTAATGTATTTTTTCTGCATCACGCGATCTGTTTTATTTGCTGTAAACAGATTTTATTGAAGAAAACCTTTGAATATGATTTATTGTAAAGTTCGTAGTGCTTTGATGGCTGGATATTATCATAGTTGTCAACGCGAAAATAAGAATCAGTCAGTGAGTGATTCAGTTAAATGCCATACAGGATAGATGCTTGGGCGATCATGTCTCTTTCGAGACATGATTGACAGAGAAATATTTTCTCGCAGTTGGTTTCCATCAGATTTTGCGGTAGGCTGGTAGTCAAACAAGGCTATAAAACCTAATCTGTTCTACTTTTAAACCCATAACTGGAGAGAGGAACGACGGATTTTCTTAGGATATTTGCACGTATGGGAATGCAAAGGACTCAATTAGAATTTAAACTCGGCTCTCTGATTTCTCGTTTCGAGCCGATATCCACTGCATCACAACAGCCTAATTCCATTAGGAATCGCATTAATCCATTTGTTTCCTTGGTTTATGGATTAAATACCAGATCGATGTAGGCATTCTAACCTTGTATCTCACGAGGGGAAAGAATTATCTTAATTCAAAATGATAGTGAGGGCAAACGAATCCCTACCAGTATCTTTCCCAAGAAAGTCATTACAACTAGATACTCGACAAATGAACACCCGGAGAGTCATGATTAATTAATTTATTGGTTGATTAATTTTCTCTGGTTTATCAGCCCTTTGCAGGGTCATTCAAAGCCATAATTGTTCTTTTTTGTTTTTTTTAGATTGTAAGATTTTTCTTTTATTTCGATAATACTGATTTAAGAGGTAACGTCATATCTTTCTCAAGGGTATTTAGCGAATATAACTAACCAAACAGAATTTGGAACTCAGCTAACAGATTGACAATTCTGAGTTATTATTCATTATACCACTCGCACATTCTCGTTTATTGTCATACCTCGGACGAATGCTTTCGGACTCTGTCGAAACTACAATGTGAAGACATACAAACTTTTGCCGATATATGGCAACAGTACTTTATTTTAGACCTGAACTGGTTGCTTAAAGTGAGAAGGATAACAGGAATAATCAGATACTTACTGAAAAGTTACAAAGATCCGATCGTTTTCCTAGCATCTTCAGCGCGTTTAAATCAACAGGGGCTCAAAGGCACGGAAGTTCCATAAGGAAGCATCCATTCATCGTGATATGGTGATACGTCTGTTTCTGCAGAAAATAAATAAATAAACAAATAAGTAAAAATACTTTAGACCGATCCTAAGCTTTAGAATAATAGGCTGTAAAATATTTTAGATACGCATTAATCTTACAACGATTTGAATCAGAAGCTGTTTTATTTATCCGCTCGTAAAAATTCTTTATAGAATTAGAATGGTGTCTAATCAAATATAGGTTTAGTGTTTATTGCATAGTCTCAGATCAATAAATATGATAAAAAGAAACATTCATTTGTTATTATTTTTTTGCGATAAGAAAATACTTGCTTTCCTTTTAATGAGAAAATATAGTGACTGATATCTATCATGAAAGAAAACGTTTTGTCTTCCAGTTTTTCATTCGAATTGATGCCGTTCTGTTGTTTGTCCATACCGACCCTTCCACCCGGTATTAATTTTTTTTTTCTGCACCACGCGTACATTTTGCTTTGCTGTAAATTTATTTTACTGAAGAAATGTTTTGAATATGAGTGGTTTGAAAGTTCGTAGCCTGACATATTCCACAAGCACATTAGAGGAATCAAGAATCTGTACTAGCAACAAACCGCCTGCATACGGACAAGAAAAAAGATATACAATAATAAAAGGTGTAAGACAAGGATGCGTCTTCTCGCCAGATCTATTCAACCTATACAATGCGACAATTCTGAGAGCTCTATAAGTCCTGTAAGGATTCGTTAGTGGCGGCTACAATCTGCACAATATAAGATATGCAAATGATACAGTGCTGGTAGCAGACACGGAAAAGGAAACTACGGTACCTCCAACAGGAAGTAGTTAAAGAAAGTAGTAAGAAAAGAGGGCAATAAATTGCAAAACGACTGAATGCATGGTTGATTTTCTAAGCGCCGCTTAGACTGGCACAAGGCCAAAAGTATGGGGTACACAGTGAGAATCGAATTCATAGCTAACAGTTTCTAGCGAGACAAGTTTGCTAACCATTACACCACATCAAAGTGCCCCAAGAAAACTGAATGCATGGTAATCAGTAAAAAGAGAAGCTTAAAATGCCAACTACAAGTCAGAGATACTAAAATCAAGCAGATTCAGAAATTTAAATACCTGGAAAATATTCTGACAGAGGACAAAATATCCTAAGGCGCATTGGGATGAAGAGGAAAATTTCGAAGCAAATAACGAAGAGATCACTGGATTGTAATGTGAGGTCTGTCCTTCAATATGGCAGCGAATACTGGACTGTCTCCTCAAAGATGAAAGAAAGATTGAACCAACTGGAATGTGGTTCTATAGAAGGATGCAGAGGAACTCATGCAAAGAAACATGTAAGAAAAGACGAGGTTTTATAGAGGATAGACACGAAAATAAACTGATACTGAAGATTAGGAAAACAGCTAAAGTTTCTGTGACATGTAATGTGGAAAGAGGGTCCGGAGAATCTGATACTCACAGGACGGATAGAGGGAAGGAGAGACAAAGGAAAGCAACGCGTGATATTCTTGAGCAGATAGATAGCGGAGTGGGAGTTGAATGGGATAACCAAAGAGATGTTAAGAGCTACAAGTGATGTGAAGATGTGGAAGGGCATGACCACCTACGTGCTGAAGGTAGACGGCACATAAAAGTAAAAGTGGTTTTATGCTCGGGCATAATAATAGCGGAAATAAGAATCAATTAGCCTATTCCGTCAGTTAAGTGCCACGTTTGGGTGATCATGTCTCGAAAGAGACATGACTGACTGGGCAGAAAATTTCCTGCGGTAGGTTGCCATTACTTGCCTTGGTAGACTGGTTATCAACAAAAGCTATATAATAACCGATAGGATCCTTAAATTTGCTGGATGAGCCAGAACACAGAAACATGGATAAGAATTTTGCTGTACTTATAAGAATAAAAGAATTCAGAGACACAAAGTCCGACGGAAGAGAAAACGAGATAACCGATTTATTTCTTACTACAGTTGTACACGAAGCAGTAAAGAAAGTTCGACAATGTATTCCCCAAGTTAATTAGAAGAAATGGCATTTGAAGAAATTGCAAAAATTAAGAAAAAATATAAGACCAAAAACAAAATGTTTGGTAATTGCTGAAATAATCAAGATTTTAGAAGCAAGTCAATCACCGAAAGAATCCATTATACAAGACTTACATGGACTTAAAGAACGATCCAAATATTTTGAATCTGAAGAATTGAGAGCACAAGAAATGAGCATAGAAGATGAAATGATTTTTCTTAAATTAATTGAAGTCGTGCAATACCAAAACCACAAGCGAAAATGCTAGATTTCCACAGAGTAGCAGAATGAGTTTGATAGTTAGCGTCGAGTTTTTGCAACAATTAGAGCTGATTAGAAAATTTAATCAAACAAAAGATGAATTTGAAACATACAAGACAAGCACTATCAAATACATAATTAAGTGAAGATATTGTGGAAAAAATCACGAAAGAAAAGTACAAATGTCCATCTTTAGTAAAAAAAAACGAAAAGCAGATCATTTTCAGAACGTATGCAAATATGAAGAGCACAAAGAAAAAGTAAAAACTGCTCAAACCACCTCCGGCGAAGAAGATGAAATATTTACAATGAATAAACACAAAGTAAAAGGTAGAAAAAATAGCCAAGTATTTAACATATAGTTAGATACAGGCAGTGAAGTTACGTTGCTACCAAAACATTCTGGATAAAATTAATACGACCTAAAATTTAAAAAAGCAACGTACAGTTAAAGCAATTTGATGGAGGAGTCCTAGAGACAATAGGTACATTTCGAAGCAATTTTGAAACTGACAAGCGTTTTTAAATAATTCCCATTAGTTGTAGAATGCAAAAACGATCACGGATTATAAGAGATTGGTGCGAAGTAGATACAGTGAGACAAATCAATTCCATGGAAGCAGAAGAAAATTAAATTGGATTATTGAAAGACTATAAAGCAATCATTCGACTAAAGGAAAACTACTACCCAAAATATTAGAGTCAAGGAAGGTTCCAATTAATATCCCGTCTTTGGTAGTAGGCAAATTAAGGAAATTGATACTGCGAGCTACGAGATAGCCATAATGGAATCAGTCAGTTAAGTGCCATACGTGATACAGGCTTGGGCGATGATGTCTCTTTCGAAACATGACTGACTGGGCAGAAGATTATCCCGCAGTAGGTTGCCATTACTTTCTGCGGTAGACTGATTGCCAGCTAAGGCAAATAGAACCCAATCTGTCCTGTTATTTAATCCATAACTGGAGGGAAGAGACGGATTAATACCTTTCCCAAGGGTATTTGCACGTAAGCAAATGTAAAGAAATTTAACTGGAATTCGAACTCGACTACCCCGATTTCTCGTTCCGAGCCGATATTTACTGCACCACAACGCACATCCAATAATGGGGTACTTTGCAAAAATTGATCTCAAAGTCAGCATACAATCAAATAGAAATTGACGAAAAATTAAAATAAAAATTACAACGATAAACACACTTATAGGCTCATTAAGATGGACTCGTCTAGCGTTTGGGATAAAAACTTTCAGTGATATTTAAAAAAAAACAGTGGAAGTCTTATTAGGAAATATCTTTTAAATTTCATAATATACCATGACGATATAGGTGTAGAGGCAAAAACTAAAGAAGAATTGAAATATAAATCAGAGCAAAGTTTAATGAAATTAAAAAAAACGCTTAAACAAAAAAAAATATAATTTTGACCGTATGAGGTTTATATTTAGAATATCAAACAACAAAAGAAGGCATATCACCCGATATTAAAATAACTGCTCTAACAAATAAAAAATAAAATAAAATTCTTTTTCGGCTTGATACATTTTTATATTAAGTACATACCAAGACACCATGACTTAATAGACTGCGAAGAAAAACTGCATGGACACCAAAAATAAACAATCGATTTTAAAACACTAAAGATTGTTATGAGGAGCAAACAAATAATCAAAGTTTTGATACACAAAAAGAAATAACGTTATCCACTGACGCAAATGAAAAGCAATTACTACTGTTCTATCACAAAAAGAACATCTCAGTCATGTGCATTTCAAGAAGGCTAACGTCAGCAGAAACTATCTACTCGAATATTGAAAAAGAAGCGCTAGAAATTGTATAGAGCATGGAAAGGGCACAACACGTTTTGATGGGAAAATTTCTTATTAAAATCGGACCACAAACTATTTGAATTCATATTTAACCCGAGAGTAGAACTGCTAATAATCACATCGTCAGGGATTTTAGCATGGGCTATAAAAATCATGGAATTAGTTTTTTGATATATTTCACATAACAGGGAAAAATATTTCTCACGTAGACGCTTTATCAAGATTAGAGTTCAATCATGAAACAGAAGAAACAACAAGAAAATAATGAAGTGAAAAATACACATGGTGAAAACGGACGTTCTTCCTCTAAATACAAACAAAGAAAGACCCAGCATTAAGCAGAATAGTAAGTGAGGTGAATGCCATACGTGATACACACTTAGGCAATCATGTCTTGAAAGAGACATGACTGACTGGGCAGAAGATTTTCCCGTAGTAGGCTATAGAACCCAATCTGTCCTATTATTTAACTCATAAGTGGAGGGAATAGACGGATTAATTCCTTTCCCAAGGGTATTTGTGCGCAAGTGAATGCGAGTAATTCAACTAGAATTCGAACTCGGCTCCCGATTTCTCGTTCCGAGTCAATATCCACTGCTCCAGAATGCACATTCACCAGAATAGTAGAAAGAATAAAAACAATATATGGAGAAATTGTTCGATTACAGATTGACTCTTTAAGGAAACAAAACACAAATTGACCATAGAAAATGTCATAATCTGCAATGGAGATGTAACAGTAGCTCCACAAATAAGGGACATAATAAAAGGAGTAAATTATGATGTACATTGTGTCATAACAGTAACGCAAAAAAGACAGAAGCTACAAATTTGCCGGCCAGGATATTCAAAAGACGTAAAGGAAACATTAAGAGATGCCCCAAATGTGCGAAAAAAAAACTTCAACAGGTAAAAAATCATTCATGCCCCCAGAAAGCAAAGCCATGGTTTAGAGTCAATATAAATCACGCACATATCAGAGATCGAGGAGAATCTTTAGTATTAATGGACTCATTAAGGATTGCCAGAAGTTTTCAGAGTAAAAGACAGCTAAGGCACCACAAAAAAAAAGCAAATACTAAGAACTATAATTTCAAGGAACTATAATTTCACCGACAATGCATTAAATTTTTTACGAGGAGAACTTATGTGCGTGGTTAAAACAAATCGGATGCATCCCATACAAGACACCATTATATCAGCCACAATTTACTGGCATTGCGGAAAGAATGGTACAAACGGTGAAAATGGGATCGAAAGCATTCTCACCACTTAATGAAAGCATAGAAGCATATTTACTAAAAATGCTTCTCAGTTAAAGATCCATTCCACATGCGGGGAGGAAATTGAGCCCTTCGGCATTAATGGGAAGACAAATCAGAGCAACCCATAACTAAGTCCTTTGCAACGAAAGGAAAGGTATTGTACAGAAGGGAGAAAGTGACCAATCAAGAAGAGGCACATTTTTTGATTAAAAAAAAAATGACACAATACTATACTGGAGAAAAAGGGACAACGTATACTGGCACATGCAGATCAAATCAGAAGCAAAAACGAGCTAAATGATGTGGAAGCGGAAGCTCAGAAACAAGGACATCATAAAATGGCAGATGCGAATCAGTTCAGAAGCAGAAATGAGCTGAATGAAGTGGAAATGGAAGGGCAGGAATAAGAAGAGGCAGAAACAAGCAGAGGCCAAAAGTGAAACAGATCAGGCAATGGAAGAAATTGAGAAAAGCCAGACGAATACGAAGAAGAAAATGAAGAGAGACCAAGATCATCATTAAAGAGAAAACAAAAAACTAAGAGGAAAGATAATACCATACAAAAATGATCAGGAGTAGTAAAAGAAAAACGAAGGGTGTATGACGTTTCCGGTTCAAGTAGGTGTAATGCAAATTTATAGGCAAGTATAAATAAAGGATAACTGGAGAGCTAAAAAACATGGTCCTCTGTCACTATAAAAGGAAACGGAGTGCTGTGGTACGACTACCACTACGCACAAAGAAATGCGAAACATAACACGTTCATTTCCTGTTATTGCTCTAGAGAAAGACATGAAACTAAATCTTCTCTACAGTGTTATGACTGAATCATTATGAGATGCGCTCTTTAGTGACAATAGACCAATCCGTGTCGAAGAAAGACAACGCTGAGTTCAAAAGACGTCTGAAGAGCGATAGCTTCTGCCCGGGTCACGTAGCAGAGTCGCAACTGCAAATGCAGTACCGGCGGCGTTTAAACATTTTCCCAGGGTTCAGCATGTTTCATCCATAGAAGCCAAAATATTCATGCAGATGAAAGTTAGCAAACGGATCCATGTCGAAAAATTGCGCGTGCGTGTTTGGATTTCGTAAAGCAGACCGTTTTGATAAAGCACCTGATTTCAAACTCACTAGATGCTTCAATATAGCAAAGTAGTAGCGGAGTATTTATTTCCTGGGTATGACGATAAATTACATCCGTCAGCAAGGCCTCTAATCGAGAGATTAGATTTCTTGATGAGCGTGGAACCACCTCTTGATTGCTGCTGTTCCAAACCCCACCCTAACACTGGGTAGTAGCACATGCTAATATTCTAGATATGTGCAAATTGATTGCTTAAACTGGGGTCGAAACATTATAAAAGTACGCATATTCTCATAGTAAACATAACCGCCATATATTTTCATAAGAAAAAAAATACCCGCAATATACTTTTTGTAAAAAAAAATATTAGCAGCAATACAAATTAGGTTTAGTGTCTTTTGTTATACAAAATCAACCTCAATGTTTTATTTAATGACAAGATTTTTAGAATAGATTTGTATGAATCGAATAAGTATTTTTTTGTAAGAAATCAGTTTCTAGATCAGGTTTCATTAACGTATTTTTGTAAAGATGTTATCGAGAGTCAGATGTATTGCTGATATTTTTTTTTCAAAAATATATTAAAGGTAATATTTTTTTCTTTCAAAAATGTATTACTGGTAATATTTTTTCTTCAAAAATGTATTGCTAGTAATATTTTCGATTTTCTTCAAAAATATATTGCTGGTAATATTTTCTTTTTTAAAAAATGTTCTGCTAGAAATTCTACTATATATGTTCATTTTTATACATTTATAGTGCTTTGTCCACAGTTTGTGGCTTAAATATTTGCTCATTGCTTGGACTCTAACAGGTGCTACCACTCGGAGTCAGAGTGGACCTAAAAACAACAACAATTAAAAGGTGGCTCCATACTCCTCACAACCTCCCAATCAGGGACCTTGCTACCGGATGCAGTTTACTGTCACCAGCAATACAATTATTTTGTAAAAGAAATCAGTAATTCACCCAATAACATTAAATGTTAGCATTAAATGACCCACAAGTGTTTTTATGCCGCTAAACACACACACCCAAACGTAGCTGAGTATTAACGTCTTATAAAATAAAAAGAGAATGATAGTAACTAAGAGAACAGAAACAAAGCAGCTTTTTTTCTCTGCATTCGAATTTAAGCTTAAGTTCTGTGTCAACTGAGTAATAAATACACATATGAGACAATAGGATTTCCGTTTCGATTTTTATTGAATAAAATCGATTGAACTTGTTAGATATAGCTAATTTCTGAATTGCCTTCTGAAGTTTCTGTAGCTCTGGATATATTTTGTGTTTATCTATTTTCTCATATCTCTTAGTATCGTTGAATTGTAATTGAATTTTATCCTTGTTTATGCTTCTGTTCGTAAGAACAGTTCCACCTTTTTTTCTCAAAGGAACTGACGTAAATTTTCCCTTTTTTTTTTACTTTTGTCTTTGTAGCAGAGTTCTTTCGTTTTTCTTCTGTTGATATTGCTCTTGATTAAAGAATAAATCTGATTTTGCAAGAAAATCACTGATTCTGATTTAAATACTTTTTATTGTTCTGAACTAATTCGAAGAAGATGTTTATTTTTCTAGTAAACAAAATGAAAAACAATTAAGTATCTTCTTATTAGAATTTATTTCCTGATTTCATAGTTTGATTTTTTTTTAGTCCTCTTTCGTTTTCTTATGTTGATCTGATAAAAAGGGCGCCACTGGTTGAAAGTGGTTATAGAGATAACTGTCAAATTTTTAAAATTTATATTTCGAATAAAAAACATGGAAAAAAATTCGCCCATCAATCTAGTTTTCTAAATATTAAGATCTACTTCTTATTTCTAAAATATCATGAAAAAACCTGACATTTAGAGATTCAATAAACCCACGTCTCTATTCATCTTCAAGGGTTTTTCAATAATAATAAAAGATACCATCGAAAACAGAATAAAAAGTATTAGAAAATATTGAAACCATCAACATTGTGCCCTACCTTAAAGAAAAAGGTTTATGTCAAAACATATATCATCTACAAAAGATCATCATACATTTACCTTGAAATAAGTAGAAAATTATATATAAAATATTTCTAGTCGAAGTCATAAAATTGCGTACGATATATTTAGATTTCCACAGATTGTGTGTCATCGAGGTGTTGATATGTCACTTAACAAAGCAACCAGTCAACGAGCTTATTCAAACAAAGAACTCTTAAAAATGAGTGTGATTTTACACACGCAAAACACACACACACACACACACACACACACACACACACACACACACACACATATATATATATATATATATATTAATTATAGTTATAATACCATTATCGACAAAACTAATTCTGACAAGATTATCAATAATTAAACTACAACTAAAAACGTCTTGAAACCCACCGGGAACTAACCCAGAGGGAAAAGAAGGGGAAGAGAAAAACAAACAAACGAATTACTTGAACAAAAGTCAAGCATTCGTGAGAAAGAAAAAAAACCCAAGACGAAAACCTTAACAATAAAGAGCTCAATACGAAAGCAGAGTACAAGAAGTACCCAACGCGAAAGTAGAGCAAACAAGAACGAAAATCTAAGGGTGAGTCAACAACCTACCACGGTTTCCCTTAACAGCTTGTCAGGGAAAATTGGAAGCTAATCTATCCTGCTATTTAACCCATAGCTGCAGGGAGAGTAGATGGATTCATACTTTTCCCATGAAATACTTACAGTCAAACAACGCCCGAAACAATACTTGTAAACACACATTTTCCTGATTTATGGAAGAATTCATATCGGCTCTGATTTCGTATCCTCATCTAAACAAAGACAATTTATTTACGAAATTTTATGAAATCCGCTACGAAATAGATTAAAACCGAAATATTTTTAATTTGTTTGTTTAAACATTGTTTTTGATTGATATAATACATAGATTAAAAATATGTTAGAGTTCATCCATTTCGTAAAATTTCGTAAATAGTCTGCTATGTGGCTAATAAGCTTAGTTGTTGCTGAGTGAGATAAAATTAGATTCTTTTATGTGCTGTGACCCTTAAGGACACGAACGAATATAGCTCTCCTAAATTCATTATTATTTGTAGATTTTAACAACATTTCTTATTTTTTGTATCCTCCCCACCCCTTACGTTCCATTTATAAAAGTTCGTTTTCAACGTTACTCGCTGGTTAACTCTACTTCACTTGCCTTCACAATATCCTGTGACTATCAAATTTTCCAATCCCTCTTTTCTCGTAGTATTTTACAAAATTACATTTCTTTCTGATTATAGGTTAAATTGTTCTTTCAGTTCCCATTTTCCATATTATTTTCTCATTGTATGCATGTTGCAGTCATGGCTTTCCCAGCATCAAGAGCTTCATCTCTGTTGCCTCAAGTCTTCTCTTTATATTTAAAATGTTTAGCATTCACTGTTATATAGGCGAATTCATAATACATAAGAATTTAGATCCCTTTTCTTTGTTTCAAACGAATTTTTTTTGTCTCTTAATAATTTGCTATATTTTGGAAGTTAATTTTAATCAAATTTTCCGTCTTCTGTCGTAGCATTTCCCGAATATCTAAATTTTTGTATCTAGCTGATTCTGACATATGTAATTATTTACCTGTTCTGAAGTATTAAATACCAGAATGACATACCGAAGGTATAAGAGAAAGTGGAAAGTGAATAATCAACTTAACGAATTTGTGCAAATGTTGGATGATTGTTTTTGTTTTGTGGCATATTAATATCTATCGGTCATATAATGCCGAAATCTAAATATTTTGTACGCAGTTTTTTTGAGATGACAACTGTTTTAGTTATACAAGTTATACTAATTAATACATAACAGGGAGAAAGGCGTCTTCATTATTTTCCGAAGTGTATTTTCAGGCTGAATTTGGAATTCGGCTCTTCGAATTAACAATTCTGAGACTTCATCCATTACACCAAACTTACAGGAACTGATGTTCCCAAGCGGCTACCCATCTTGGTATGATCATACTGAATATTGCTTAACTTCGATGATAGTACAGGAACAGGTGTTTAAACGTGCTGTGTCCGTGAGCTGTGGATCAATGGATTGTAAAAAAACAACCGGGAAACAAAAGGTCAAATATTAGAAGATTGCTGCCAGCCATGATCGACCACATCTTGAATAGACTTGGTACACGGAAAAAGAATATTAGAAGTTGGCATTGGACCAACCCCCCACCCACCAACCGCAATTATTCAGTAATCAAAATGTTTGTTTGATAAAATTTTAGGAAGTGAATAAATATTAAAAATATTACAAATGGTAGCTTAAATGTTATCTTATTTCATTTTCTTTTCGGTAAATTTTCCTTGTAAGTCCCGACGCTTTTCCCCTTCAAATTTATCCAAAATAGCATTTTCTCTGTGCAAATGTATATGCTGAACTCAAATCAACTGTTAGTTATTGAAGGAACTTAGCATTTTTTATTGAAATGTCCATAAAAAAACCGAACTATATCTTGCACTTTTTCTCTCTCGTAACTCTCACGAAGTCATGTAATTAACTGCAGAATGACGTATTGCATATGCAACGAATTTTGGCAGATTTTTGGCCGATGTTTCTTCATTTACTGATACTTCCGGTGATATACTTCCTCTAATGATAGTAATGCGCTATTGTATTTCTACGCTTATTATTTTCATAAAAGGAAGTAGATCGCCGGAAGTTTCAGTAAAGGAAGAAAATCGACCAAAATTCGACAGAAAATTGCTGCCTATGTAGAACGTCATTCTGCAGTTAATTACATGATTTCATGAGAGTTACAGGAGAGAAAATGTGCGAGATATAGTTCGTTTATTTATGGACTTGCAAAGCAAAAAAGTTAAGTTTCTTCAATAACTAATTGCTGATTTGAGTTCAGCATATACATTTGCACAGAAATAATGCTATTTTTGATAAATGTGAAGGGGGAAAAGCCATCGTCACCTAAAACGAACATTTCTTTTTAATCATATAACCCCGAGCAAGGCGGTAACGCCACTGATGTGCAGGGGGCTACGTAAGAGTGAAAAGATTAGAAGAGAGAAAGACGGAAACCACATCCTAAACAGGGAACAAGGGATGAGCCTCTACACCTGTTCAATAGACGTGGGTGGAGTGTGAACCGGGCGATAGTTTAGTCTACCTACTCCAATTGAAAATAAAAAAGAAAAGAGGGAAAGATTGGAAAAAAAGAAAGCCGGAAACCACATCCTAAACAGGGAACAAGGGATGAGCCTTTACACCTGTTCAACAGACGTGGGTGAAGTGTGAACCGGGCGATAGTTTAGTCTATCTACTCCAATGTTTTACCTTCTTTTTTTGTTACACCAATCAGCAAAGCGGACTGAAGACGGTGAATATTGAACAATTTCTAAACCTTGGTAGTGTAAATGCATCCGCCGAAAAAGACGTCAAAAATCGAATCAACGCCGCCACGGCAGCTTACGAGAATCAATCTTGTTTGGCAATGCTGGGATAGAAGAAACCACAGTGCTCATGGTCTACCGAGATGTTGTCATCTCGACTCTCCTTGTACGCCTCTGAGACCTAAATACTCTACCGAAGAGACATCCGCAAACTCCAAATATTTCATCAAATAAAACTTCCTTATAGCCTGTTATCACGTGACTAGGACCGGAATCACGAACAACGGAGTTGTTTTCCGCGTAAAGAAGGAAAAGCATTATGACTTGCCTCCGACTTGATGGGCCCGACACCTTGACCTAAGACCAGGCATTGACCTACCCTAACAAATCAACTTCTCGGCAATAGACCACGTGGAGTCCGACGTCATCGATTTAATTACCAGCTCAAAAATAGGATAGAAATCAACCCATTCAACTGGGAAACGGAATCTGCAGAAAGTGTCAATCGGAAAAGAGCAGTCTACAAAAAATCTGCATTCTTTGACAACAGAAGACGTCAAAGAGAAGAGACAATCAGAACCCAAAGAAAAGTCAAAGTTCCCCCCTTCTCTAAATCCTCCTACCCTACTATGCAGCGGAAGTTTCTTCAGACCCAATGCAGGACTCATGTCACAGAGAAGGAAATGGGCACCTTAATACTCGTCAACGAGATCCGCCAACGTACACCGCTGAAATATCTTTGCAAAAAAGTTTTATTTATTGTATTTTAGGATCCGCTGGTCATGTAGTAACGGCTCAACCTCGAACGAAATCATGAGCCGTTTTTGAAATCGAGTTCGTTGTATTTACCTCAGCGCATACAGACATTGTAAAGTAGCAATCAATCTGTTCTTCCTCTATCTGCTGGTTAAATATTAGAGTAGATTTATCTTTTCAGAAAAGATTCAATCCAGGAGAAAAATAATTCTGAAAGTTTTCATTCTGGAGCTAGAAAATCTATAGCGTAAAAACCCACTTGTTGCGTAAATTATAGTGTTGACAGTTTTGACTTCAGAGTCTACCGAACTTCAGTAAAAAGTTTGCTTTAATGTTTTAAAAATAATGTTTTGCTCATTGAGTGGATCAGAGAAAACGCAGATGATGAGCCTTTACCGTATCCTAAGAAAAACGTTTATCCGACATTGTTTAGAAACATGAATTTGGTGCCAGTCTAAGTTCTCCAGCTGTGGCTGTTTCTTCAGTCTCATTGATGTCGCTTTCTTATTATAATCTGAAGAAAATTGTCAGCCTTTGCCACTTGCAGCGTGAAGCTTATAGCGGCTTAATGGAATTTTTTAACCTATGTTATTCTGAGCCTAGGTCCTGTGTGAAGATATCAATTGAAGGGACGTCAAATTGTTACGGTTAAATTAACTCAGATACTTACTTTATTTCTTTCTTGACTTGGATTACTCATTTTTTGAAACTGACAATCGCTCTTATTTGTCTTTTTTCTAATCTCATATCTTTTCTAGTCTCTGCTTTTTTTCTTTTTTTAAGCGCAGTCAGATAGCTTACGGGCATATATTAATTGAAACACCGGTTCTCGAAGTTAAGCAGCATCGAGTTTAGTTAGTCCTTAGTTAGGTAACCGCTTGGGAATAGTAGATGCTGTAACTTTGGATGTGCGATTGGTTTATCGTATAACAGATCGGAATTTGAAATTGAAGAGTTCAGTTCTGATTATTGTTTGGTTAATTATATCTATTCCCGCACAAATACCATTGGGAAAGGTAAGAATCCAGCTCCCCAAGAAATATGTATTAATTAGCAAGATTTTTTAATGACAAAATCAGCATTATATGAAAACAAAGAAAATTTCATACAATAAAAAAAAATTATGAGCTGGCTTTAGATAACCTCCCAAGTGTTAATAAACCGTGGGAAATGAATCAATAAATCAAACTTTACACCATCTCTTCCCTCTGATGGGGTTTACGTCCATATGTCATTGAAACAACGGTTCTCTTACGATCACTGAAGCAATATTGAATAACCGTTTCAGAATACCAGGTGCTGTAAGCTCGAATGTGCGGATGGTGTTATGTACAACGCCTCAAAATTAAAAATCGGAGAGCTGAGTTCCAGTTTGAGTCTGATTCGTTATATTTAGTTTTGCACAAATAACCTTGAAAAAGGTATGAATGTACATCACCTCCCTCAGCTATGGTTCAATTATTAGGACATCTGTCAGTAAATAATTATCTTCAAACATATTTTACAATCTAAATATATTCTCTGGTTTTAAACAATCAGCAAAAGCTTTAGTTTTATGCGTCTAGTTTATTTCTTGTTATTCGTAAAATTGACTCTTGTTCATTTTACATGTTTTAAATATTTTTATTACAATCAAAGTGAAGAAGACATTAGCACATCAGGAAATACAGACATTGAGAGAAAATGTTATACTATGGGTTAATTAGTAGGACTTGTATCTGTAAATCATTATTACTTAAAAAATTCTTAAAATCCTAACATGTTTTCTGACTTTAAATAATCTGCAAAAGGTTAGTAAACCGTAAAATAACAAATAATAAATAGTATTTCATAATTTGTATTAGTTAAGAATTTATTATTTATTAATTGCTTTTTGTATTGTTTTATAATTTATTTGAAATTAATAAATTTATATTATTTATTATTTTATTTAACAAGTCTGATCCGTTTGATAAGGTGAAATACGCAGCAGATTTCAGATGTGACCTAAAATGTCATGTTTACTGGGGTAAGGAATGGCTTGTAAGACAAAATGGCTCTCTATTAATTATCTTCTGGAACCCTTTCCGCCTTAGCATGGCTGATGCTAATATTTAGAAGAATGACTCATTTCACGTCCACCGAATAAAGTTCTCTGTTGACATGAAGTGGAAAGATCTTATTGAATCAGTTGCTAAGTTTGTTGTTAGGAAATGTTATTTCACTATGTCGTGCTAGACAATCTTTTTCTCCAGAATCAATCTAACATATTTATAAATCTAACATTCATCCATTCTTCGAATATTGCACGTCTGGCTTGCTACTTCCGTTATATATTAAAAGATTTTTTTTGATAAAATTCAAAGTAATGTTATTGGTTCTAACCTCATTGTTACGTTTAATTCAGATACTTCATTTCTTTCTTGACTTGGATTTCTCATTTTTTAAAATTGACAATATTTCTTATTTGTCTCATTTTTTCTAATCTCATTTCTTTCCTATTATCTCTTTTGTTGTTTTTTTTTACATTGCTATCAGATAGCTTACAGACATATAACATTGAAACACTGGTTCTCGAATTTAAGAAACATCTAGTTTTGTTAGTCCTAACATGAGTAACCGCTTGGGTATATCAGGTGCTGTAACTTTGAATGTGCGAGTGGTTTAATGAATAATGGATAGGAATTTGAAATTGAAAAACAGAGTTCTGATTCTTGTTGGGTTCATTATAATCATTTCCGCACAAAAGAGAGAAAACTAAAAAATGTTACAGGGGCTGTCAAAGGAAAGACAAGAGAAAGATGAGAATAAAGGAGACAAAAATGGCAATTGACGTTGGATTCATGCGATTGAAAGTTGTAGCTATCAGGCGAGCAACTATCCAGATAAGAGTTCCACAGGCGGGAAGTGCAGGAAAAGAAACCGCTCAAGTAGAAATGGCGGTTACATTTGACCGATTTGACCGTAACAAGGAGGGATCTAACCTGATATCCCAGCGTCAGTTATTTTTCTACCGCCGTAATGTTGCTACTCTGTGTCTTTTCTATAAATACTTCAATGTAATTGGTCTGATTAACTTTTCTCTCTAGTGTCTTGACTCTAGGAATTTAAGCGCAGGTTGTAGTGCAAATGATATGGGCTCGGAACGAGAAATCGGAGAGTCGTGTTCGAATTTCAGTTGGGTTCGTTGCACTCACTGACGCGCAAATAACCTTTGAAAACGTATTAATCCATCTTCTTTCTCCAGCTATGGATGGAATAGCAGGACTATAGGCTTGGTTGGTGATGTAATGAATATGTAATGAATATGCATACACATTGGTTCCCCCTCACAGTAATGTGATTGACTTGTGTCAGCCATAAATACAGACGAAGGTGAGGACGCATAGAGGTCTACTAGTCTGCCACTAGAGGTTTACGACTATTGGTCTACGTCTATTGACTACGTCTACGCCTCAGGATACTCCGTACGACGAGTCAACGTCCATTACGTCTACGTACTAGATTGTACTCTCCGGTTACATTTGCCTAAACGGCTTGCTACCTCGAATGATATATATATATATATATATATATATATATATATCACTTTCTGGGACAAATCAGTTGGCAACCAGTCTATTGCAGTAAGAAACGGCAACCTACTGCGGAAAAATCTTCTGTCTACTCAGTCATGGATGAAAAAGACATGATCGCCCAAGTTTGTATCACATATGGCAGTTACCTCACTGACTAAAATGGCAACAAGGTCTAATTTTTGTGCACTTGAATTGACTTGTTGTAACCGTGAGTTCTCTGCTGACATTTTCTTATTTCGCATTTCTGGTCTGTTAAACTATCTCTCGGCTTCTTAATTCGCAGGCAACTTTGTTTTTTAATAGTTTAAATTCAATACCAATCGCTATCAACTCTCTTATAGGTTCTTCTTCTTTTATTGTTTTTGCTCCTTAATATTTTTTTCTATTTTTTTATTCATTTATATGGAAAGACAAGATCTTGTCTATAGTTGCATATACCGCTAAAACGGTTGGCTTCACTGTGTCGCCCCGGGAAGTTTTTCTCATCGCAATCCACCTTGCACTCCATCTTATAAATCTATCATTCGTCCATGCATTGAATACTGTTGCCATATCTAGTCGAGCGCTCCTGCTATTTAAGGTAAAAGGAGGATCTGCATTTGGCAGCACGACTTCAGTCACTTTCCCACCGACGAAGTGTGGGTTCTCTCTCTTTTCTACAAATATTTTTAATGCTTTTGCTTTGATAAGCTTTCTTCATTTGTTTTTTTTGAGGAGGTTGGGGGTTCCTGACCACAGGAATTTACTTGTACTACTACATTGGCATCTAGATCACACTCTTTTACGGTCAAAATGATCAAATGTGACCTTCATTTCTACTCAAACAGTTTCTTTTCTCGCATTTTAAAACCTGTGGAACATTAACACTGTCACACTGATCAATTTTTATCCAACGAAATAGAATTCTATATTTTTATGCTTGTCTAGGTCTATTTAATTGAAATAAATGGAAAACAATTCGACAATCCACAGCAAGTTCGGCACATATATAAAATTACTATCAAGAGGCCCTTAGGCACGGATGGTCCTTTTTATGGATTTTACAAAAATAGTTATTTATTCACCTTTGAAGTTACCTATTTTTCAGCTTACATGTCGCGCGGCTTAGAAGATGCACCCTAATATTGGAAATAAATTTGTAAGAAAAATATAATTTTCATACAACAACGCATTTCCCATACGTCCCTCAAATACTTGCGCTACGTATTGTTTAAATTAATTATTCGTTTGATTTTTTCTGTATGGCAATGTCATACTAGTTGATGGTTAGTAAACATACCATACATTTTTCATTATACAAGGGTGGTTTTATTTTCAGAAAAATGGATTAAAAATGTTGAAAATATGCATGTAAAAATATAAAACAATCAAAGAAATGTTATTCACCCTCAAATCCCAAAATCCCTTAAAGGCTTTAAACTGCAGTCATCACTAGTGTCAGTCATGTAAAATAAATGATCCCCACTACAATCCATGTCATAGTGGCAACTATGGGGGTAACTGATACATTCGTGATGGAAGACGCACACTTATTTATTCAGGGTATTTTTATGAAAAGATGTGCGTCATGTAAACCGGAAAATACGATATTTTTTCAAATAATTTGTCACAGAACAAAAATTATAGCATAGTTTGCATTTGAAATGATCGTATTGGCTCTTTTGAAATATTCGAGTTCGAAAACGGTTTTAAAAAAACGAGGCGTCTATTTCAAATACGGGTATCCACTAAATACAACGTTTAAGGTAAAAGGAATATCGGATTAAAAATAAATTTTTTAATTCGTTAGAAATTGTTTTGTTTGTGATTCGTAAACGAAACTGTAAATGTGTGTACATTCCTTGAAAAGGTAAATAGAACCTTGCTTGCGTGTGGCCCTCTCTGTGACCAAGCGGGCAAAAGCCCACGGCATCAAACGGTGGTTCCTCCTATAAAAGTGGATACATGTTCGATTAATACTGGACAGCGCACTCATTTTATTAATCTTACTGGAGTGTGCAGCACAATAGACGTAATACACAATGTTAAAAATAAAAAATGGGGCGTCTATTTTAAACATGAGTATCCACTGAAAATAACATTTAAAATAACTAAAATATCGTACAGAAAATAAATCGATTAATTCTTTACTAAATGCTTTGTTTACGTTAGCAAAATCTACTGCTAAGAAGATTGGGTCACTATGTCGATCCAGGATGTTTTTTCCACCTGAATCCATCCTGCATATATACAAGTCAACCATCCGTCCGTGCATGGAGTACTGCTGCCATTTATGGTCAGGTGCCCCTGCCGTTCTCCTCAGTGTTCTTGACAAGCTCCAAAGGAGAGTCTGTAATGTGATAGGTACTGATCTGGCGACTCGTCTGAAGCCACTTTCCCATCGTCGAAATGTGGCCTCCCTCTGTCTCTTCTATAAATACTTTCATGGCTTTTGCTCGGATGAGCTTAAGTCACTGATGCCTCCTCAACAGGTGTTTACCCGTGCAACCAGACTGGCAACTGGGTCCCACCCATTCACAGTCAGGTTAGCCAAACGCAGACGACAATTCTACTCCTGCAGCTTCCTCTCTCGAACTTCCCGCCTGTGGAACTCACTCCCGTATTCTTGCTTTCCTGACGGCTACGACCTCCAGAAATTTAAAAGCAAAGTTAATACTCACCTACTAACCACTGGACTCTAGCTCGCTCCCCTCCCCTGTATAACCTTCACGTTCTCTCCGCCCATGTATCTGTCATTGCACCTGCTTTCTCAGCTTTCTATTGTTCCTTTCTAACTAGCTTGTACTCCTCACTCTTTTCTAATTAATCTTTCTACGTTTGTGTAACCCCCTGCACATCAGTGGCGTTTCTGCCTTGCTCGGGGTGAAATGATTAAAAAAAAAAAAAAACTGGGAAGATATAACGCTTTTCGATAATAACTGAGTCAAAACGTGTGGATTTCTTAAAAAAGCTGAACTGTGACGTTCTCTGTGGTCGAGTAGGCTAAAAATAGACGTCTTAATGTGCGTTGTGGTACAGTGGATATCGGTTCCGGAACGAGAAGCCGGGGAGCCGAGTTCGAATTCCAGTTGAATCCATTGTATTCACTTACGCGCAAATACCCTTAGGAATGGTATTAATCCGTCTCTTCCTTTCAGTTATGGGTTAAATAGCAGGACAGATCGGGTTCTATAGCCTTGGTCGACAACCAATCTACCGCAGAAAGCAATGGCAACCTACTGCGGGATAATCTTCTGCCCAGTCAGTCATGTCTCTTTCGAAACATGATCGCCAAAGCGTGTATCACGTATGGCACTTAATTGACTGACCTCATCCTGACCCCCCGAGAAAACTAAATCTAAGAAAAGTTGCTCTCAGTAGAGTTTGAACCTGCGTCTCCACTTCTATGAAAATAAAGCACACCGAATTGAACGCACGTTTTTCATAGAAGTGGAGATGGAGGTTCAAACTCTACCGAGAGTAACTTTCCTTATATTTAGTTTTCTCGAGGGGTCACGATGATGTATATAAATATAAAACAAGGCGTCTATTTTAAACACAGGTTTCAATTAATGAATAACGTTTGCCTAATAAAAATATATATTTATGTTTCTTTTCAAATAATGTAGCCTACTTGTTTCTATCTCATGCGATTGTTCCACCACATTCTCTTAAAAGACATTGAATGAGATGCCTCCTTTTTTCTTTATTTTTTATTTTTATTTTTTTAATCGCTCCACCCCAAGCAAGGCGGTACCACCACTGATACATAACAGAGCAAAAGTTTAGGCAGAAGGAGAGTGAAGAGGAAGACAAATCAATTACAGGTGGTGTAAAAGAAAGACCAAAAGAAGGATAGGAACACAGGTGTGAAGACAGTTGCGAAGGTAGAGAGAAAGGAAAATAACAAGATACACGGAATGATGAAGAAAAGGACTATAGTTAAGTGGATAAGAGATGGGAATCGACATTGCATTTAAATTCCTGAAGAATGTAGCCGTCAGGAAAACCATTATACAAAAGAGAAATCTACAGGCGGAGTGGTGGGGGGAGAAGCTGATGGAGTAGAATTGTCGGCTGCATTTGGTTGATTTAACTGTAAAAGTGTGGAACCTTGTTGCCAGTCTGGTTGCACGAGTAAATTCTTGTGGAGGAAGCACCTGTGTTCGTCGGAGTAGAAACTATGAAAATAGTAGTAAGGAAGACAGAGATAATTTACATCCCACCGGTGAGAATGTGGCTGAAGTCGAGCTGTCAGATCGGGACCAATCACATTACACATTCTCCTTTGGAGCCTGTCGAGAACGCTGAGATGAACAGCAGAGGTGCCTGACCAGATATGGCAACAGTCTTTTATGCACGGTCGGATGGTTGATTTGTATATGTGTAAGATGGATTCAGGCGGAAAAAATCTTCCCGACCCGACAGAGTGACCCAATCTTATGAAGAAAGCTATCTCAACTTCCCATTGCTCATATTTTTATTTTCTGTTTATTTGAGGGACATGCAAACATTTTGCGGTTTCCTTGTTTATTCGCTTATATTAAATAATATTTCTTTTACAGCCAGTTGACAGAGAAGACCCAAAATTTATTCTTTGTTCAGCCGTCAAAACTATCTTTATGGATACAGAGAAAAATGCTGTTTAAGTTTTTCAATGTTAGGTTGGATATGGCACAATACCGAATGTGTTCAACACCCAGAGAGCACTGAACCTAGTCAGTTAAGTGCCATACGTGACACAGGCTTATGCGATTATGTCTCGAAAGAGGCATGACTGACTGGGCAGAAGATTAGTAAGTTGCCATTACATACTGTAGTTGACTATACAACCTAATCTGTCCTGTTATTTAACCCATAACTGGAGGGAAGAGACGGGATACTATCTTTCCCAAATGTCTTTGCGCGTAAGTGAATGCAAGGAATACAACTGGAATTCGAATTCGGCTCCCTGGTTTCTAGTTCTGAGCCGATATCCACTGCACCACAAGTCACGTTGAACGCACTAATCAGTCGTAATTGATCTAACAAGACTTGCTTGCTAACCATTAAATCCCGATGGGGTGCTCTAACGATTTTCTAAGATTAGAGAGATGCGGCACGAGGCCAAATGTGTTGGACAACCATTGAAAGGTGAACTCATTACTTAGCCGTAATTGATCTAGAAAACAATTTTGCTAAACATTACACCGTGTCAAGTTGGCTCTTGATTTTCTAGAAGTAGATGGATTCCGTACAAGGCCAAAAGATTTGGACACCCAAGGGGGATCGAACTCGCTATTAAGTCGTAATTGATTTAGAACGAGAAACTTGCTAACCATTACACCAAAGTCGAGGTGAGCAATGGTTTTCTAAGCGTAGATAAATGTGGCAAAAAGCCGAAAATGTTGGACATCCAGTAAGGATTGAACAGTTCGTAATTGATCTAGCGAGTCAGGTTTGCTAAGACTACGCCGAAGTGCTTGATACAATACTTGACTTTTTCTAAGAACGATGCCACATTAAAATATATCGCCTCCACTTTTCTTTTCTTTTCTTCTCTCAGACATTACAAAAACTCTATAAGAAAAAATAAACACAATATATATATATATATATATATATATATATATATATATATATATTAGGTAATAACTTTTTGGTCATAATTAAATTGATTAAAAGTTGATTCATCATTGATTTTAAAAAAAATGTTAAATGCACATTTGATGTACCACAAGGCTCGTTCGATGGAGCCGAAATTTCATAATTAATAGGACTATACATTTTAAATAAACTTAATAAGATAATCCACATAGACGACCACGGATTATACAGAAACGACGGATTAATCATCTCGGTATAACAACTGGCACAGAAAGCACTGGACAACAATAGAGAAAATGACAAAATAAGAGAAACGCCTTTCAGACACTTCAAAAATCTAGATTTTAAAATAGAAGTAGAAATGAAATGAAGTTGTTAAGTATTCAGCTCTAGAATTTCATCTACAAACGAGTAGTGTTTCTACATGTATGATAACAGACACAACTTCAAAGTATATAAACACTAAATTTAAACATCTGACCAGCATAATCAAACACATCCCTAAGAGAACAGAACACAGACTATCAAACGTTCTTACCAAAAAATAATCTTTAATGAAATAAAATAAATTATGAAAGGGCTGTAAATGAAACTGAATATAAAGACAAATTAGAATACAAACTTCGGCCAAACAAAAGAAACAAAAATAATATTAGAAATCAAAATATTATTTTGTTCAAACCTATATTTAACTTAGAAGTAAAATCCCAAATTTTTTTTTTTTTTTTTTTTCATAAGCGTTTCACCCCGAGCAAGGCATGTCACTGCCACTACTGTGCAGGGGGCTACGTAGAGTGGAGAAAGGCTGGTTAAATATAGGAAATAACAGAGGGTGGGTGATAGGCGGGTGAGGATACCGAGAATGAGGGTTGGGTAGATGAGAGTGTTGTGAGAATAGTTGGGAGTTAGTGTGATAGGAGGTGTCTATTGACCCTACATTTAAACACCTGGAGATTGTAACCGTCGGGAAAGCAGACTTGTGGAAGGGAGTTCCACAGGCGGGAAGCGCTAGAAAAGAAGCTGTTGGAGTAGAATTTACGGCTACATCTCATTTGTTTAACTGTAAAAGGGTGGGACCTAGTTGCTAATCTAGTATCTCGTGTAAATTCGTGCTTAGGCGGCACCAGTGATCTAAGCTCATCGGAGCAGAAGCCATGAAAGTACTTGTAGAAGAGGCACAGGGAAGCTACATAATATTTTTTCAATTAATCAATAAGCCCTTTCCAAAACACTCACAATAGAATAAAACAGATATTTCAACAGGAATGCAATCAAATAAAATTAAAGCTGTACTTTTAATTTGGAAAACTACATAAAAAAAACAAAACGCCAGAAACCTAAACAATAACGCGCAGCATTAGATCACTAATAAAGAATGTAACTGTAAGAACAAAAAGAAATGCCGACTTAACGGAGGTACATGATAAAGAATGTAACTGTAAGAACAAAAAGAAATGCCGACTTAACGGAGGTACATGATAAAGAATGTAACTGTAAGAACAAAAAGAAATGCCGACTTAACGGAGGTACATGATAAAGAATGTAACTGTAAGAACAAAAAGAAATGCCGACTTAACGGAGGTACATGATAAAGAATGTAACTGTAAGAACAAAAAGAAATGCCGACTTAACGGAGGTACATGATAAAGAATGTAACTGTAAGAACAAAAAGAAATGCCGACTTAACGGAGGTACATGATAAAGAATGTAACTGTAAGAACAAAAAGAAATGCCGACTTAACGGAGGTACATGATAAAGAATGTAACTGTAAGAACAAAAAGAAATGCCGACTTAACGGAGGTACATGATAAAGAATGTAACTGTAAGAACAAAAAGAAATGCCGACTTAACGGAGGTACATGATAAAGAATGTAACTGTAAGAACAAAAAGAAATGCCGACTTAACGGAGGTACATGATAAAGAATGTAACTGTAAGAACAAAAAGAAATGCCGACTTAACGGAGGTACATGATAAAGATGGACAAAAAGAAATGCCGACTTAACGGAGGTACATGATAAAGATGGACAAAAAGAAATGCCGACTTAACGGAGGTACATGATAAAGATGGACAAAAAGAAATGCCGACTTAACGGAGGTACATGATAAAGATGGACAAAAAGAAAAACATTTTCGGGGTCTACAAAAAGAATAGATGGAATAATTACAAATCTAAATTTAAGCTTAAGAACCTTAAAAAATTGTACAAAACTGGCTAGCTAAGTGCGGAAATTCAAAATGCAAAAGACCTTTATATAACACGGAGTATAAAAATCATTTTAAAGGTAGAAGTGTCTGAAGATTGCGCCAAAAAGAAAAGTTAGCCATTATGTTGTTTCCAGAAAAAATACTGAATGAAAGATCAAAAGTAATGTCCACATGTAATCACACATATAGAAACATATTACGATCATACAAACCTGGATGAAATTGTCTTAAGATTCTTAAGTAACTCGTCCCTAATTTTGAAAATGTTCGACAGTTTAAAGATTCCAGTTGCGAGTTCTTCGAAATCCCTGTTTTAAAAAGGTTGGAAAATCAGTTTTTATAAATCGGTTGAAGATACCGAAAAGTTAAAACCTAGGCTGCGGAAATAACTCCTATATATATATATATATATATATATATATATATATATATATATATATATATATATATCGATTGTTTAATTACTTAGTTTTTTTTTTGGGGTCATAATAAGATTACACCAGTGCACATTTGTATTATAAGTGTTTAAATACAATTATATTGAAGAACGTTTGAATATTTTACATTTGTAAACGAGTTATTACGCAACCTAGGTTTCTACCATGAGTGGTATCTTTAGGCAATTCTCACTAACTGATTATACCGTTTACCTTTTTTGTTTTTTCTTTTTTAAGAACGCTCATGTAACAGATTTTTCAACGCTCACGTGGCAGGGAATTCTTGAACGCGCAATTTTTAATATTACAAGAAACTATAACGTTTTTATCCATGGTTGTAAGTTAGTATGGTTACACTTAGTCATCATTTCCGTTCTTTCATTCAATTGTTAGTTTTTGTTTCGTAATAGCATAATCTCTAACTTTTCTTCCTGACATATGTTGCCACTGTTGTAAGGCTTGGCTGTTTTTACTATGCTCCAGTTTATGTCTGGGCCTTTTTCATATTTTGATTTTAATTTTCACACATGACTAGCAAACTTTGTACTGTTTTTTTAAGTTTTTTATTTTGAATGTAAACTTGTTATTGAACCATCTGGTCTTAAAGTTGTCTTTGGTTGAACCCTAATATATTTTATTTTGAATATTTAAGTCATGTACATTTGCGTTGTAAATGACTTCTTTTTTGTTGCAAAGTCCTTGTAGTGGACATTTATTTTTGTCCCTGCAGTTGCATTCTTTAGAAACCTATGTCACGTAATAACTCGTTTACAAATGGAATATATATATATATATATATATATATATATATATATATATATATATATATATATATATGTATATTTGGTATGTATTTAATATTCAAGCCGACTACATTATCTGTCTTTCTATCTGTTTTTCATAGCTTGGAAAAAAGAGATTACGTCATACCATTCTGAAGAGTATTTGTGCAAAAGTGAATGCAATAGAGACACCCAGCATTTGAACTCAACAACATATTCCAATTTTCACTCTGACGACCTCTGCTGAAGCTTACTTCCAATGAATTTTTTTTTCATAAATCTGGAATGGTGCAACGATAGATACATTTTTTTATATATATCAAGAACATTATTGAAGGAATAGAGATGTATGGTAAAGTAGAAAAAGGTTTTGTGGGGTGCTTTCCGTTCTTGAAGACATCATCGGGTTAAATGTGTTACATTGAGGCGACTACAGATGCGCAAAAACATGGAATGCTGGGAATTTTTAATTTAATTTAATTTCTTTGGTTGTACATAATCGATTTCTCTTTTTGTTTCTATCACTTTTGATATTAGATAGCACCTTGTGATAGCAGAACATTCTGTGAGGAAATGATGTCAGAGCCAGGGCGCAAGATTATCGTGGACGATCTTGTGATCAAGTCACTCTCTAAAAAAATCTTCATAGTGAATTGTTAGCATGTCAATAATTAGTGTGGTTTATTTTCGAGTTCGAATTCCAGCTGGAGTGAGAAGCAACCGATTAATACCTTTCGCAAGGGTATTTGCGTGTAAGTGAATACGACGAGTTCAACTGGAATTCGAACTCAACTAGAAAAGAAAAGGAAACTGATACTTAACAACAGAAAAAAGTATTTTCATTATTCGGACTATAAACCTAATGTCTAGTAACACCTTTTTATAAGTCACCAAAATTTAATTGTTTTTGTCCTTAAGAGCACGTGGCCCAGTGGATATAGTTGGTTAATTCCTGTGACTAAATCCAAAGAGTTGTGGATTCAATAGCCGGCTACAAGTAACTTATAAAGATAGAGGGAGATAACTCATGTTTTCATGAAGTTCATACACCCCAGTGATTGTAATAGAGGGTTCGGTTCGAAATTAGTAGCACCTGAAGAAGGCCGGAACGTACAATGGTCGAAACATCATACAAATGGCAACAAAGTTGAGGACAATAATCTTAATAATATAATAACTGTAAATGGTACATCATCTCAGAAATATAGAAAAATACCAACAGAAGACGACATCTGAAGTTTCTGGGACATCTTATACTTAAGAAATAAAAAAGCAACGCATGATACACTTGATATACTTGAGCAAATGGATGGCTGAGCAGGGTTTAGAAGGAGTGTTAAAAAGAAGTCATAACTGATAGGCCATGGAAGGACTGCAAGACTTGTAGCCCTAAAGGGGCCTGGCACATAAAGAAGAGGAAGAGGAAGAAGAAGAATGCTTCTCTGATCAAAGTAGGAAACAATTTACTATGAGAAACAATTTATTATGTTTAGTTTTTGCCTTGATCATAAGATTGGAGCCGTAGGGAGATGGTTAATATTTATTAAACCATCCTTGTGTCAAACATAACTGAACTCTCTAGGACTTAGGATTACTCAGAATTATCATAAGTTTATCAGATTGATTTGAGATTGTAATGTGTGGATTTGTAGAAGAATAAAAGTATACCTTTTACATTTTTTTTTAATCATTTCACCCCGAGCAAGGCGGAAACACCACTGATGTGCAGGGGATTACATAAATGTAAAAAGGATTAATTAGAAAAGAGTGAGGAGTACAAACTAGTCAGAAAGGAACAATAGAAAGCAGGTGCGATGACAGATACATAGGTGGAGAGAAAGGTGGAGAGAAAGGGAAGGTTATACAGGGGTGGGGAGAGATCTAGAGTGCAGTGGTTAGTAGATGAGTATTGATTTTCCATTTAAATTTCTGGAGGTTGTAGCCGTCAGGAAAGCAAGAATACGGGAGCGAGTTTCACAGGCGGGAAGTGCGAGAGAAGAAGCTACAGGAGTAGAATTGTCGTCTGCATTTGGCTAACCTAACTGTGAATGGGTGGGACCCAGTTGCCAGTCTGGTTGCACGAGTAAACACCTGTTGAGAAGGCATCAGTGACTTAAGCTCGTCCGAGCAGAAGCCATGAAAGTATGTATAGAACAGACAAAGTGAGGCCACATTTCGACGATGGGGAAGTGGCTGCAGTCGAGTCGCCAGATCAGTACCTATCACATTACAGACTCTCCTTTGGAGCTTGTCAAGAACACTGAGGAGAACGGCAGGAGCACCTGACCATAAATGGCAGCAGTACTCCATGCACAGACGGATGGTTGACTTGTATATATGCAGGATGGATTCAGGTGGAAAAAACATCCTGGATCGACATAGTGACCCAACCTTCTTAGCAATAGATTTTGCTATGGATTCAATATCGTGGTTCCATTTGAGGTCTGAGGACAGGGTAAGTCCGAGGAGGCGTAGTGTATTACTCTCAGGGAGAATCACTTGGTCCATGTTTGAATATAAATTTTTTAATGAAAAGAATATGAATTGGTAGAAGTTAAAAGTTCATAAGAAACCAATAATGAGTTAAAGGTATCAATAATTCGTAGTAGTAACTTGTTGGAAAGATTTATATGTACGTAGGCAGGAACGTATGTGTATGTATGTATGTATGAGCGTTTGTTGGATAGGAGTGTCTGAAGTATTTGCTCAGTCTTAAAGTGTCCCGTGATGTTATCAATTAAACGAGTAAACGATGAAGAGGAAGAAAGCGATAGGTGAGAGGTGAGAAAGAAAGAGAGAGGCAATAATAATAACGATCGCTTGATATTTGTCAAGTGTACGTATTAATTGCTCGTCTCTTAACTCTCTGAAGCGACGGTCGTCCTTGCTCGTCTTTTATTTTGTTTGGGAATTCACTCTCAGATGTGATTTTGGCCTTTCCATTGGACAACAAACATTTCGTATCGAGGTGTGAAATTTCGCAAGTTTTGTATGTGTCTTAAGATAAATATTGTTAAATCTAGAAAATTCGTTTATTTCTAACAATGAGTCAGTTTTGAAGTATTTATTTTTAAGAACACATGGCCCAGTGGATATAGACGTTGGTTAGTTCCTGACTTGAATCTTAGCGTTGTGAGTTCAATACCAGGTTACATCAGTGGTGAACAAGTAACTTGCCGGGTTAAAGAGAGATAACTCATGACTTCCAATCGGTGCTTTATGCAATGAATGAGGATGATATACCCCAGTGATTGTAAAGAAGGGTTTGGTTCGAAATTACTAGCACCTGAAGAAGGCCGGAGTGTTTAAAGGCAGAAATGTCGTACAAATCACAATAAAGATGAAGACAATAGTCCGAATATTGTAATACTGTAAGTACTAACTCATCTCAGAAATATAAACAAATGCTGAGTCAGTTTTGAATGTTTAAATCTAAAACTCTTTTGTTCAATACAAGGTCGTCCACAGTAAATTTGCGTCGTAGCTCTTAGAATATTTCACCATTCGTGGAAGACCTTCGACTATCACAGTGTGGGATAACTTATAACAAAAATATGATGAAAACAGAAAGAAAAAAAGCTTTAAATGAAATCTGCTAGATATATACAAATAAATCAGCAATATAATTTTTGATGTTAGTGTGTTTTTTTACAATAATATTTTTTCTATTTTATTCTCATCTTAAACAAATCTAATTCCTTCCTTTTACGTAGTTTTCTTTTTAATTCCGTAAGGTTTGTATATAAAAAATAACAGCGTCCTCATATAAGCTGATTCTGACGTGAAAATATTACCGACAGTGACGAATAAATTATCGAGAATATTAATCTCTGAACAATCTTTAAAAAATTGTTTCTTCGTGTGACATCTTCCGAATTATTTTTTCTCAGAAGTGATTTTAAAAATTGTACAAAGAAAACCGACATCATTATCGTTGAGCTTCAATAACATTTCAAGAAAGGAAAAAAAGGAATTTTAAAAATTCATATCTCAGCAAAAACCGGTTAGAGAATCAATGTATTCCTGCCCGCCTCATGAGACTAATTTTTCAACTGTAAGAAATCAGTTAAGGAGCAGACCCCACTCGAAAAACTTCGATTGAATCTTCACACTTCAAAGGTGAATTTTTCCCCCTTTTTTCTCTTCGTCTCCTCACCTTTCTATCGAAACACATTTAGCCTCCTAGTTTAGGCAAGAAACTCATTCGATTAGTTTTCTTCGCTTTTATTTAATTTCATTTTTTTTTTTTTTTTGCTGAGACGTTGTTACTTCTTTACTTGACACTTTTTTCCTTTTTTCGGGGTTCGATTGTTATTGATGGTTAGCTGGGAAATGGGAATCCTTGAACGCACTCACTGACCTTGGTGTCCTTTTCGCGCAAACGAAAAATGACATTCGAGTAAACGGTAGGAGTCAGTGGATTGATTCGATTTGACATTTGCGAGATCTAATCAGTATTTAGCGAATGACAAAAAAATAAAAAATAATAAAATAAAAATAAAACGAACGCTGCGAGAGATAAAACGGATATAAAGAAAAAAAAGAAGTATTTTTTAAAGCTCACGAAAAGAATCCCTATTCAGAAAAGAGTTGACCTTCATTAGATATTAATACATAAATGGAAAACGGTAAGCTTGTTATTTTAAAAAATATATACTTGTACTTCCGCGTGCTGGGATAGAAACTTTTAATAAAAATGTACCAACGGACTTATCTACATTTGGTCAATAATATCGCGAGTGTGTAAAATTGTGTAAAAAAGATGCTGCGATCTATAGGATGGCAGAATAATTGAGTAACACTTCTGGATAAAATCTTATGCTAATATCTACACAAAATGATTCATCTGGTTTCTTGGGACTGATGAAGAACTAAGATGGAATATAATAATGTTTTTAATAGACGGTAAACTGAGATCGAAATCGTCGTGCTTTGTCTAGCAACATAAGTGTTTTTAAAGGTCGGTAGATTCAGATCGAACTCCTCGTGGTTTGTCTAGCAACACAATTAGGTGATTCTTAAAGGCCAATAGATTGAGATTGAACTCCTCGTGGCTTGTCTAGCAACACAATTAGGTGATTCTTAAAGGCCAATAGATTGAGATTGAACTCCTCGTGGTTTGTCTAGCAACACAATTAGGTGATTCTTAAAGGCCAATAGATTGAGATTGAACTCCTCGTGGCTTGTCTAGCAACACAATTAGGTGATTCTTAAAGGCCAATAGATTGAGATTGAACTCCTCGTGGTTTGTCTAGCAACACAGTTAGGTGATTCTTAAAGGCCAATAGATTGAGATTGAACTCCTCGTGGCTTGTCTAGCAACACAAGTGTTTTTAAAGGTCGATAGATTGAGATCGACTTCGTCGTAGTTTGTCTAGCAACACAAGTGTTTTTTAAAGGCCAGTAGATTGAGATCGAACTCGTTGTAGTACTTCTAGCAACACAAGCTTCCTGACGATTACACTACGTCGAGGTGCTCAATGGTTTTTGCGGAGCTTAAATGTGGCCAAAGGTCGAAAGTGATGATCACCCAGTAACCATTGAATTAACTGCTCACTGCTCAGTCGTAACTGCTCTAGCGAGACAAGTTTGCTAAAGATTACATTACGTAGGCAAATGGCTCTTTATGTAAGTAAATGAATACAACTCCGGGTATAAAAAAAGATCCTGATTTTATGAATCTCCGACGTAACACTGATGATTCAATGGTTATGCTTAGGCATTAACAATATAAAAAAATAAAACGTTTTCAATGAAAACATATTAGTCATATTTGCTTCATGTTCACCTCTCTTCTTGCAGTCTTGGTTTCTGGAAGAGTGATGAGTGGCGGAGAGTACTAGAGAGAAGGGAAATGTGAGCGAGGGAGGGAACTAGAAAAAGAAGAGTGTAGAGCGAGAGAGAGAAGTGGAGAGAGGGAATAGTTATCGAGGGAGAAAACTGGAGAGAAGTGTCGAGCGAAGGAGAGAACTGAAGAAAAGAGAATAGTGAGCAAGAGAGAGAGAGAGAGAGAGAAGTGGCGAGAAGAGAAAAGTGATAGTGAGAGAGTTAGAGAATTAGAAAGAGAAGTGGGGAAAAAGGAAAATGAGTAAAGGAGAGAACTAGAGAGAACTAGACAGAAGGAAAGAGTGAGCGAGGGAGAGAATCGGAAAGAACTGGAGAGAAGTAAAGTGACATCGAGAGAGAGAGAGAGAGAGAGAGAGAGAGAGAGAGAGAGAGAGAGAATGAAGAGAAGGAAAGAGTGAGTGAATGAGTAAGTAGAGAGAGAGAGAGAGAGAGAGAGAGAGAGAGAGAACTGGAGAGAACTGGCGTGAAGAGCAGAGTGATCAAGGGAGAGAACTGGACAGAAAGGAAGAGTGAGAAAGGGAGAGAACTGGGGAGAATTAAGTGTGAGCGAGAGACATTAAGAGAGAGAAATAGAGAGAGGCGATGAGTGAGCGAGGGAGAAAACTAATTAGAAGGAAAGAATAACGAGCGAGCAAGAGAACTTGTGAGAAGGATCATGTTTGTCATCTAACAATCACAAGAATGATAATGATAATAAACTTATCTCGTTCTTATCATCTAAATCTTTTTATTGATGTCACCAATCTTCAGAAGTTAAGCTATCATGGATCACCTAAGAGTATCTGTTTCTACTAACGTAATATCAAGTAAGGAATTAATGACAGCCATTTTAGATGACGATTCAGTCAGTAAGTCAGTTAATTGCCATACGTGATACATGTTTGGGCGATCATGTCTCGAAAGAGACATGACTGACTGGGCAGAGGATTATCCCGTAGTAGGTTGCCATTGCTTTCTGAGATAGACTGGTTGCCGACCAAGGCTATAGAACCCAATCTGTCCTGCTATTTAACCCATAACTTTAAGGAAGAGACGGATTAATACCTTTCCCAAGGGTATTTGCGCGTAAGTGAATGCAATTGATTCAACTGGAATTCGAACTCGGCTCTCCGGTTTCTCGTTCCGAGCCGATATCCACTGTACCACAATGCACATCCTCAGATGGCGTTTACAACGTAAAAATAATGACCTCATCGTAGATTATGTTACTTTGTGTAACATTCAAACATTTTGAGGTGTACTTCTTTATTAGCATACATTAAAGTAGACTAACTGAGATGGTGGTTATAATAGATAGCAAGCGACCTTATCCTTATTCAACTTGTACAGCGAGATTATTTTGGGGACCATAGACAAGATACGCAGTTGATACAGTGCTGATTACAGACACGGAAAGGAAACTGCAAGACCTACAGAAGGTAGTTGAAGAGAGTGACAAAAATGACTACAAATAAACTGCAAGAAAACCCAATGCATAGTCATAAACAAAAAGAGTAACCTAAAATGCCAAATATAGGTGGTGGATACTAAAATCAAGCAGGTACAAAAATTTAAATATCTTGGAAGTGTTATAACAGAAGACAGAAAGTGCGACACTGAGATCCGAGTGTGAATTGGTATGGCGAAAGACGCGTTCCAGAAGCTGAGTAATGTATTAAGAAACAGGAAACTTTCACAAGAAACGAAGAAGAGAGTACTCAATTGCTATGTAATGTTAGTTCTTCAATAGGGCAGTGAATGCTGGACATTATCATAAGTGAATTAATCTGGAATTCGAACGTGGTTCTTCGATTTCTAGTTCCGGGCCGATATCTAATTCACCACAACGCACATATTTGGAAAATCTTAAAGAAAGAAATAAATAAAGAAAGAAAACATTTTCAGTTCGAAAACATTCGGGATAATTGTCAGTGAGACTCTTTGAATTTTACTACGAAATCGTGAATATCCCACAGCACTCGGTGCCCTGTACTTGTAAGTCTTGTGTTTAAACTAAGCTAAACTACACTAAAATCTTAAAGAAATAAATAAAGAAAGAAAACATTTTCAGTTCGAAAACATTTGGGATAATTGTCAGTGAGTCTCTTTGAATTTTACTACGAAATCGTGAATATCCCACGGCACTCGGTGCCCTGTACTTGTAAGTCTTGTGTTTAAACTAAACTAAACTACACTAAATGTTTGGCGCCTTAGAGTATGGCAGTTGTTTGTGAGCTAGTTTGATTTACCTTTATTACGGAATATTTCAATATAACTTTTTACTTCTCAATCTGTATTTGTAGTTTTTGTAAGAACTAAGATAAACATTTGGAAATTCTTAGGACCTCAGTTCGGGATAAATAGTTAAGAAACGAGTATGTTTAACTATCATTAGTGAGCAGCGAGTTCCAGTCCCAATAAGTATCCTATTCTTGTGGTTCTTTAATGAACCAAACTAAGGGATGGATAATATTTAAGGAGCTAAAATGTTTAATCATGTTAATTACTCGTTAGTAAACCATCCTTACTCCCTTTGTGTTCCACAGCAAGTTCCACACAGCGAGCTTTTTTCCAGAACCGTTAATTTGTCGAACGAACTCCCGAGAGGGTGCTTCCCGGAAAACTACAATCTTGGTATCTTTAAATACAGTATCAACCGATATCTTCCTTACACGTCCTCATAATATCCATTTCTGACTGTCTTCTTTCGTCCTCGCTTCCAACAGTCTAATTCAGTAACACTCCACATTGAGTGGTCTTTGTGTGTTACATTAGGTCAACTATTAGTAAATAAAAACAATTTTTTTCACGCCGCCCTCACCTAAGTCCGGTTAGATCTAGCAGCGTGTCAGTCCAGAAACACTACTACATCGCGATGTTTTCTTTAAATACAAATAAGCAACATGTATTTCTCGCCGGCTTGCTAGGTGTGTCTCATAGCTAACAGCGCCGGGTATGCCCCAGCAGTCACCCATCTAAACACTGACCAGGCTCAACGTTGCTTAGCTCAACGATCATTGTGGTAGGTTGATTTGTCACTATTATTTAGAAAATCAACATTGCACTCGGTGCAAAATCTGCAGCTTTATGCGTTGTGGTGCATTGGATATCGGCTCGGAACGAGAAATCGGGGAGCCGAATTCGAATTCCAGCTGAATTCATTGCATTCACTTACGTGCAAATACCCTTAGGAAAGGTATTAATCCGTTTATTCCTTCCAGTTATAGGTTAAATAACAGGACAGTTTGGGTTCTATAGCCTTGGTCGGCAGCCAGTCTACCGCAGAAAGCAATGGCAACCTACTGCGGGATAATCTTCTGCCCAGTCAGTCATGTCTTTTTCGAGACATGATCGCCCAAGCGTTTATCACGTATGGCACTTAACTGACAGACTAACACCTAAAATTAAATTCATAGCTTTTTTCCAAGTTTTTGAGCATTTAATTTCAAATATTGTGCAATACATAAATACTTAAATTCTGTATAGTTAGGGTTAGAAACTGACTTCAGAATATTAATATTGCAATAATAAATCCAAATAAAGTTGATATATTTTGTATTAGGTACATTGAATGGAAAATATGTTCAAATCAAAATTCTAATTATGAATCACTACAGGCAAAATATGCAACTTTTTTTTACTGTTTTCGATAAGTAAAACTGTAAAATCAATTGTAAAAGATTACAAAAAAGCTACTCAATGACTACTAATTATTAGATCATTTTTATATGATTTGATAGATCATAATTAATAAAAAAATATTAGATAAAAGTGTATATAACAAAACAATAACACTGCAGGGCACAAATTTTAATATTTTACATTTGGTTGCTTATTCAAAATCACACTAAAACTACAGCGCTGTATAACATTGCATAACATAGCTAAATTGTTTAGCATAATTTCTCTGTGAAGTAAATGTAGACCTTATTTGATAGCACAACGATTTGTTAATAATGAGCTTGTGCCATGCATTCAGTATATAAGAATTCGTAAAGTTTCAGTAAATTAAATATTTTATAAGGCTTTATTACAAGGCTTCACTGATCACTGCAATGAAATTACAACGGTACGATTTGGAACCTAAACTTCATCATTTATAGTTATTTCCTCAAAAAACGGCCAGTCAGTTGAGAGCCATAAGTGATACACGCTTGGGCGATCATGTTACGAAAGAGACGTGACTGACTGAGCAGATTTTCCTGCAGTAGGTAGACCGTTGGCAACCACACTACCGCATAGAGACTGTTATCAATCAGTCTACCGCCTCTCGAAACATAGAAATTTCCGTGTTGCAATGGAAACAATATTAATTTTAAATAAAAAAAATGTAATTATATATATATATATATATATATATATATATATATATATATATTAGTCATCCACATACAAGCCCGTTTCGCTGTATCACAGCTCATCAGTGTGGCTAGACATATCCACTTGCTTCTGGCCGGGATCGAAACTCGACCGATATATATATATATATATATATATATATATATATATATATGAATATATTTGTAGTGAACAAAACAAGACCTACATTAGAAATTCAAATGCTAAGCCCTGACTCATTGATTTTGTTATAAATAAACGAATTTACTTGAAGATACAAAACGTTTACTTAGCACACAGAAAACTCGTGAAATTTTACACCTCGATGCGAGATGCTTTTCGGCCATTAGAAAATAAGGAAGCATTTAAAAACAAAATAGAAAGTACAAAATCACATCCGGGAGTGAACTCCCAAATGACCTGTTAAGAGCCTCAGAAAGTGAAATAAAAGAGGGATCAAGCTCAACCGTTGCCAGAGAGATAACGAGCGTAATTAACACGTACACTTGACAAACGTCAAATGACCGCTATTATTGTCGCTATCTTTCTTTCTCACCACTCACCTCTTTCCTTTTCACTATTCACCCTGAGCGATAATTTCAAAGAAAATTCTACCCAACAACAAAATCTTATACATACATACATACGTACATACATACATACGTTCCTGCCTACGTACACATACTCATTCTTGCCAGAACTACTACGAACTCTTGATACCCTTAACTTATTAATACTGTTTCTCATGAACAATAACTTCTAACAATACATTTTAATTGTTCTAATAATAAATTTCTATTTAAACATACAAAAACTATACTTTTATTCTTCCACACATTCCAATCTCCAGCGAATAATCCTAGGTTGTAGGAAGTTCGGTTATGTATGACACATTGTCAATTCAATAAACTAATCAATAAATTAATTATCTCCCTAGTGCTACGTATTAATTCTGGTGTTGTTCTAGTTTAGAGAATGCAAGATTTTCTGTGTGGAATATGTTTTTTAGCATTAGAGTTTGAAAGAATGAAGCTACGGGCACTCGAAACAGTCATATCTGCCCATTTTCGTATCGTAACGTAAACAAATGAATTTTCGAGTGACCGAGAGACTCAAAGACCGTAATATCTAATAACACTTTTTCCTAAGGGAACACAGGTGCGAATCTTCTCTGCGGTAGACTGGTTGCCAACAAAGACTATAGAATCCAATCTGTCCTGCTATTTAACCCATAGCTGCAGGGACAAAAGACGGATTAATACTTTTCTCAAGAGTATTTGGACTAGTTAATTTATTGCAGCTAGGTATATATTTCTGCTTCGTACTGATGCAGCCACAGTCAAGTGCAATGAATTGTTGACTTTATTACTGGTTTTCGATGACGAATTAGTCTCATTGTTGCAGTTGTCAGTAGCTAAATTCGAAATATCGTATTATCTCGTAGGACCTGTTATTCTAGCGGGACTAGCAATTTACATTGAAATTGCAAAATTCTAGAGAGACGCAACTGTATCTATTTTGATGAGATAACGCTAAATTTGATAGGACGTGTACAGAATTTGCATGAGTCCGGAAATAATTTTCATTACATCACCCACACATGCAAATAGCACTATCACAGAACAGCTAATACCAGATGGAATTTTACAGAAAAACAACAGACTCATGCACACTCACGTACAAAGACATGTGTGTGTGTGTATGTGTGTGTGTGTCTATATTAGGGTTATAGCGTTTTTGTAATTATGTTCCTGTGTTATAAATCAATAAATATTTGGCCAAAAGTAGTGAAAGAGGCATTAATTTGTTATTTTTTTAAAAGGCCATCCCTAAATCGAAAATATCGATTTTATCATATAAATAATAAGGTTAAATTATCAAAATGTTTCAGATTAAATTTATCAAATTTATTTTTCAATTTGCTCAAGATGAGAATATGCATCTATTTTAAAGCATTTAACATATTATGGTTATAGTATAAGAGAAAACATTATCAAATAAAAAAACAATTCCTGAAGGCTCCAAAAAGATTTTAGAAAGATCGTGGAGACGCCAGAAATTCATAGGATTACTATAAGTATGGAGATGGTTAATGTTTAATGAATTGGCCTTGAGTCATACATAACCGAACTCTATACAACTTAGTATTATTCGCTATCATTCAAGGATTATCAGAAAAGTGGATTTGTAGAAGAATTAAAGTATACCTTTTTTACGTTTAAATAGAAATTTATTGATGGAAAAAATAGCATGAATTGGTATATTCAATGAGAAAGAATATTAAGAAGTTAAGGGTATCAAGGGTTTGGAGTAGTCCTTATAAGAATGAGTTTATGTATACGTAGGTATGAACGTACGTACGTATGTATGTATGTATGTATGTATGTATGTATTAAACGTTTATTGTTTATGTCTTTAGAAGTTATCGCTCAGGGTGAATGGTGAAAAGGAAGGAAGTGAGAGATAAGACATGAGAAAGAAAGATAGAGATAATAATGGAGATATCTGGACGTTTGTCAAGGGTACGTGTTAATAACGCTCGTCATATTATCTTTCTGGCGACGGTCGTGCTTGCTCCGTCTTTTATTTCGTTTTTTGGGGCTCTGAACACGTCATATGGATATTCACTCCCAGATGTGATTCTGGCATTTCTATTTTCTCTTTCGATGTTTCATAGTTTTCTATTGACCGAAAAACATTTCGCATCGAAGTGTTAAATTTTGCGAGTTTTGTGTATGCTAAGCAAAGATTTTGCAGATTCGAGTAAATTGCTTTATTTCTAACAAAATCAATGAGTCAGTCCTTAGCATTTGAATTTTTAAATCTAGAACTTTATTTACTACACTATAATTATATAGTATTTTAGAAATGTCGTATTGCGGTGACATTTTAAAAAATAACCTGAATTAAACCCCTCTTCGTTATTTTTGAAAAAAGTTCATTGAATTATAATATAGGAAATAAAATGTTTTATAAAAAGTACAAAGTCATAAACAGTAAATATTACTTAGAAGTTGTTTTTAATTGATGCTCATATTTGAGTAGAGGTTAATTTTTTTATGAAATATTACATTTATTTATTTTTTTTTCTAATGGTCTACATATTCGAGAAATTTTGTTCGTGAAAAACGTGCGCCTCCGGCAGGAATTTGAACCTCTTTTCTTCTCAAGGGAAACCGTAATTAAACCTGCGATGCTTTGATCTCTCGGCTACAGGATGCGTCTTTGAGCAAGAAAACCTGAATATTCTTCTTCTTCTATGTGCCTTGTCCTTTCAAGACGTAGGCGATCATGGCCTTCCACGTTTCTTTATCCCTGGTGTCTCTTAGAACGCTTTCTTCTGTAACATCTCGCAACCCCTGTTCTGTCATCTACCTGCACAGGCCATTCAAATAGGTTATCCGCTGCTTTTTTTCTGTCTCTTTTACCCTCTATCAGACCTGTTATAACCAGGTTCTCCAAGCTCTCCTTCCTCATTTCATGTCCCAGGAACTTCAGCTGTCTCTTCCTGATGCTCAGTATTAATTTCCTTTTTGTTTCCATACTTTCCAAAACCTCATCATTGCTCACATGCTTGATCCATGATATCCACAGCATTCTTCTGTAGAACCACATTTCAGTTGCTTCAAGTCTTTCCTTCATCTTTGATGATATTGTCCAGTATTCACTGCCATATTGAAGAACTGACATACCATAGCAATCTAGTAATCTCCGCTTTGTTTCTAGTGAAAGTCTCCTGTTTCTTAATACTTTACATAGCTTCTGGAACGCGTCCTTCGCCATACCAATTCACATTCGGATCTCTGTGTCGCACTTTTTGTCCTTCTGTTAGAACACTTCCCAGGTATTTAAATTTTTGTACCTTCTTGATTTTAGTATCCCTCATCTGTATTTGGCATTTTAGACCACTCTTTTTGTGGATGATCATCCATTCGGTTTTCTTGTATTTTAGTTGCAGTTTTTTTTGTCACTCTCTTCAGCTACCTTCTGTAGGCAGTTTTGTAGTTTTTTTCCGTGTCTGCGATCAACACTATCATCTGCGCACCTTATGTCGTTCAAATTGTAGCCTCCGATTACAAAACCTGGCATAATATCTAGGGTCCTCAAAATAGTCTCGCTATACAAGTTCAATACATCCGGTGAAAAAACACATCCTTGCCTTACGCCCCTTTAAAGCTATAAACCGTGTTCTTAAACACAGATATTTGTTTGAATCTCAAAATAGACACATCTGCTCAGTTCGTATCCTAATCTAAACAAAGTAATATTAAAAGAACGGGATGAATACTTTATATATTAATTCAACAGATTTTACGACTTATGCATTATGTTTTAACAGAATCTCGTATTTTTTGTAGACGCTCCGTTGATTTATTAAACAGTAAATTTATTTATTTTTGTCTACAGGCATGAATATTCGAGGAATCTTGTTAGCGAAAAATATGCGCTCTTCAGCAGGATTCGCACCTGCGTTTCCCATAGGGAAAAGTGTCATTAGATATTACGCTCTTTGGACCCCACGGTGACTAGAAAATTCCTTTGTTTACGCTACGATACGAAACTGGGCCGAAATGACTATGTTGAGAGTCCGTAGATGCATTCTTCCAAACCCTATTCCTAAAAACATATTCCACACAGAAAATATTTGCATTCTCTAAACTAGAACACCAGAAGTTATATATATATATATATATATATATATATATATATATATATATATATATAAGCGTTTCACCCCGAGCAAGGCATGTCACTGCCACTACTGTGCAGGGGGCTACGTAGAGTGGAGAAAGGATGATTAAATATAGGAAATGACAGAGGGTGGGTGATAGGCGGGTAAGGATACGGAGAATGAGGGTTGGGTAGATGAGAGTGTTGTGAGAATAGTTGGGAGTTAGTGTGATAGGAGATGTCTATTGACCCTACATTTAAACACCTGGAGATTGTAACTGTCGGGAAAGCAGACTTGTGGAAGGGAGTTCCACAGGCGGGAAGCGCGAAAAAAGAAGCTGTTGGAGTAGAATTTACGGTTACATCTTATTTGTTTAATTGTAAAAGGGTGGGAGCTAGTTGCTAATCTAGTATCTCGTGTAAATTCCTGCTTAGGCGGCACCAGTGATCGAAGCTCATCGGAGCAGAAGCCATGAAAGTACTTGTAGAAGAGGCACAGGGAAGCCACATCACGCCGGTGAGAGAGCGGCTGCAGCCGGTCTGCCAAGTCAGTATCAACCATGTTATAGATCCTCCTTTGTATTTTGTCAAGAAGCCCAAGGAGAGCAGCAGGGGCACCCGACCAGATATGGCAGCAATATTCAATACACGGGCGGATGGTAGATTTGTATATGTGCAGAATAGATTCAGGTGGGAAAAATTTCCGGGCCCTGCACAGGGAGCCCACTTTCATAGCAGCAGATTTGGCAATGGATTCAATATAGTCATTCCATTTGAGGTCCGCCGAGAGTGTAAGGCCAAGGAGGCGTAGTATTTTACTCTCTGGGAGGCTAGCCTGTCCCATGCTAATGGGAGATAGATGCGATTGTCTATGGTGATTTGTTGATAACAGCTTTGTTTTAGAGGCATTGAAATTTACCAACCATTTGCTACCCCAGGTCACTACGGATTGGAGGTCCCTTTCAAGTACGGCAGCGAGGTTCACTTTGTCGTCCAGACATGGTTTCTGATCGATGCGGGAGTAGATTGTTGTGTCGTCGGCATACATGCCAACTTGGGATCTAATGGTGTCGGGGAGATCATTAATGTAGATCAGAAAGAGCGTGGGACCTAGGATAGAACCTTGAGGGACGCCCGCGTTCGTCTGGTAGTTTTGGGAGACATGCCCATTTAATACCATGCGATTAGAGAGGAAAGACTGGATGAGGTCAAACAGATGTCCAGTTATCCCATAGCTCCGCAGTTTGCACAAGAGGCCAGCATGCCAGACCCTGTCGAATGCTTTGGAGATATCCAAGGCAACGGTTCGGGCTTCACCATTCTTGTCAAGTGCCTGGTATATGTACTCGGTAATGGTCGTTAGCATATCAGCAGTAGACCTGGTGAAGCGAAACCCATACTGTTTGTCAGAGAGAAGCCCGTTGGCCATAACATGCTGAATCACCTCGGCGTTGATAATGGCTTCATATATATAATTAAAAAATTGTTTTTTATTTAAAATTAATAATGTTTACATTGCAACACGGAAATTAGGCAGTGTTAGATCATTGTTGTGTAATTCGTTTTCATGTGAATATAAGAAACAATAGGTTTGTTATTTATGGATGTGGGAAGACAGAATAATTTATGTTTGTGTTCCATTTAACTAATCAGAATGGATATCACTTTAAATTTGAAAAAAAATACTTTCGGAGTATACAGGATTTCTTTAAATTTTAACGGCAAAAGTTGATTAGGACTCCATTTCCGTTGAGGTATCCATTATTGTTACAGATTTTTGCTTTTTAGTTTTTTCTGCATCTCATCATTTTCTGAAAGAAAAAAGAAAAAAGGAAAGAATGAAAACATTTTATATTTTTGATCTAACGTAAAGGCACCTTTGAGTGTAATTACACTATTTTTATTTCGATTCAGATTGCAATTTATTCTATTTTTTCTAAAACTCTTAATTTTTAAACAACATTTTCAAATATCTATTTATTTATTAAAAATTTCAAAATTATTTTTAATATTTTTATAAAATCTATTATATTATTATATTTTAAAATAATTCTTAATATAATAATACAATTTTTAAAAAATATATATTTCATTATTAAAAATGTAAATATTAATTTAATTATTTTAATAGCTATTTACCTATTATTCTTTCATGATATAAAACAAATTATGAGATATATGTAAGTTAATAAGCATCCGTATTTTTTATTTTTTAAGAACGTTTTTTTACCATATTCTAAGGTGAATAATTTGAAATGGGTACATATGACATTTATTTTATTACATTTATTTAATAGATTTTTATTCTTAAGAAATTTAAAAATATATAGTTTATTCATACAGACACCAGGGGCATTGGTTGTTTAATGACTTACATATTCTAACTTTTTTAGCAATTTTCCATTATTGTGAGTGTGTTATTTGTTTCTCTTAAATGCCAGTAATATATCGATATTGATGTTCTATTTCTGTACTTATTACTATTACATTAAGACGTGTGTTAATAAAATCGTTTTCTCAGAGAGTTCTTAGTACTACCCACATAAATCTAGGGTTTTCCACAGAAGAAATAATACATTAATAGACAAATGATTCTGTAAGGCACCTGTTTTGTAAAGAACACTCTATAGGGTTTCTACACTTACATTTATTATTGTCCAAATTGTTAATTTAAGTTAATTAATTATTCTTTTCAATTAGGTTTAAATTTTTATTTAAAATATTATTATTATGATTTTTTAAATATTTTTTCGATATTGTTCATACTCTTAAATTAAGTGATAGTTATCATTTAATTTAAGAGTATTTTTTATTGAAAATCTTACTTGATAGCTTATTATTCGGAAAGTATTTTTTTAAAGTTAGGCTTTTTTTTAATTTACTGTTGTTCATTTGTTTGAAAGGGTATGTTTACCAAATAATATTTCTATTTTTTATTTTTTTCGGGGGTTGATCTTCTCTTTTATATATTTAATATTTGGTCTTTTATATCCACTATTTTAAGGCAGTATACTTACTATGCTTATTAAAGACTTGTTCATTTCTTGAATTTCTACTAATTTTATATTCAATGGGTGAGGGTACATGTTTAATAATGGATTGAGGATGGTTACATTTGTTATGGATATATAAATGATTTGTATTTATTTTTATATGGTTAGTATATATACTTTTCTAAATCTAAAGTCACATCGAAGAAATCTACTTTTTTATATTTATATTAATAGTTACCTTTAAATTAAGGGTTGTAAATTATCTATATAATATCTTTCTAATTTTATCTATTTTAAAACTTGTGACATTCCTCTATCATAAGTCCATCATCTCTGGATAATACCATATCTTCAGTATGTATCTCCTAATAGGCTGTAATATTGTATAGTACAAATAGGCCAAGTAGATTTGAAGACTCGGCTGAGTATAAAGATTACATTCTTATATCAAACTTATTTTCCTTGGAATTAATTTTTCTCTACTGTTCTTTATATATACTTGGTTGTCAACGAGTCTAAAGTAGGAAGTAATGGTAACACACCGAAGGAAAATGTTCTGCCCATTCTATTACATTATCAAATTTTATATCAAACCATTATTATAGAATCCCTGTGACTATGCAGTATTATGCCAAATGTTGGATTGAATGGTGATAGATAAGTTCTTGTTGTAAAGATAATAAAGAATGAGTTATGAAATAGATTAGCTTGGGGTAGGATAGTCAGCCACGACTAACGCTTCCTACTACTCTTTTTTCGCCCTGTGTTACATTAAATTTAAAAATAACCATCAATGGAAAATGTGAACAGCATGAAGCAAAGTGATAGATAGATAGTGATGTACCTGCCTGCATGACTGATGCTAACCTCTCCTAGTGGTTAGCATCAGTCATGCAGGCAGGTAGATAAAGATCACTGTGATGACTTTTTGAAAACACTTTTGTTTGGAGGCATTAAAATTTACAAGACATTCTTTACTCCAGTCAATCACTGATCGACAGTTTTCAATTTTACTATGTAAGATCTACCATAATTCTTACTCAGACGAGAATAAATATTTGTGCTATCTGCATAAGTAAGTAGTTAGGAACTGATTACATCGTGAAGTAGTTGATAAAGATCAGTAGCAGCGTAAGTTTAGAGAGAAATCCCTCGTATTAGGCTGCTTTAATATGATGTGATCTAGAAGCTTGTCTGTTCAAATCAAATTTCATTAACTGAATTGATAGGAAGGATAGAAAGAAGCCAGATATACTTTCAGAACCTTTGTATCCCTTTACCATGAGAAAAAGTCCAGCATGTTGAAGCCTGCCGAATATCTTCGATATCTCTAGAACCACGGTCTGAGTTTCGCTGTTCATAACTAAAACTTCATAGACAAATTCAGTGCTAACCATTAACACATTAATGGTAAACCAGGCGCAACGGAAGCCATATTGTTTATCCGAAAGAAATTCATATGAAGATGCTTAACGAATTTGACATTAATTAGAACCTCGGATCAGTCAGTCAGTCAGTTAATAGCCATGGGTGATCATGTCTCGAAAGAGATATGACTGACAAGGTAGAAGATTTTCCCGCAGTAGATTGCTATTTCTTTCTGCTGTAGACTGGTTGCTAACCTAGGCTATAGAACACATTTGTACTGCTATTCAACTTATAGCTGGAGAGAGAAGAGATGGATCTTTCCAGAGGGTATTTATGCATAAATGGATGAAACAAATTCGACTGAATTTCGATTTCGTTTCATCCGAGTTAGAATTTTAGTTGAATTTTTAAAAGAAATCTCATTCACTTACGCACATAACCTTGGGAATGTGTTAATCCATTTTTCTTTCTATAGCTATGGGTTCGATTGCAAGACAGAATGTGTTCTATTACATTGGTATGGCAGCCTATGAACTGAAAATATATTTCCTAGTTAGTCAAGCCTCGAAAGAGACAGGATCACCCAAGCGTGTATCTCGTATGGCAATTAACTGATAGCTTCAAACCATTATTTAAATTTGCGGATAGACTTTATAAACATATTTTTTTTATTTGGAAACTGACTTTGACAAATTATTACTCTTTGTATCAGCCTCTCTGTCGTAGCAATAAAACAGAGAATATAGTTGCACATTTTTTGAAAATTCACTGCGTAAATAGGAAACCGTGTTTATTGAGTCCGGTCGTCATCTTTCATTTTCATCAGACAGTGACCCCAACGACAGGAGCAAAAATTCGCCCAACCGTGATCACAGAGAAAAACTGGACTCGTCTAAATGTAACTTTTTCATGAACAAATGAGTCAGAATCTGAACTGTCATGCCACTCCAACAACGACCGATTTCTATCGGGCTGTCAATTCCTTCACAGACTTGTGGGTGGACAGGTTGTTGTGACTACAAACGAATCACATTTTCTCGTGCGTTCATCAAGTGATTGCCTTTTCCATTTTTTCTTGGCGTCGCAGTCTGTTTTATTCGACCATTTTTTTCTTTGGTCACAGAAAAATCTACATATAAATTCGATTCCATTAGGTTCAATTGTGGGCAGCTTCACGAAAACTTCTGCGTCTGTCTCTTTTTTTTTCTTTCGTTTCTTTTTTCTATCGAATTTCTTCGATTTTGATTGGTTTTCGTCAGCTCTGTTTCATTTTTATTTATATCTTTGGCTTCTTTCTATTCAAGCACCTCGCTATGAGATAATTGATAACGAGTAGAGTCTGCTTGACCATTATTACAGATTAGTACGATAGCTGGGTCGCACGTAAAATGGAATCGGTGATTCGAGCTCAAATTCTGACCGAGTCACTATATTTAGTAATAATGTCCTTGGAAAGGCACGAATACTCCCCTTCAGCCCCCACCAAAGCTATGGGTTAAATAACAGTGTAGACAGGGTTCTCGTACCTCGTGTATCATGGAGAACGAAAGCACTCAATACAAAATATAATGGGTAATTAAAAATACATCGATGAAATGGAATTGAGTCATATCTCTTTTCATTAGTTGGTATATCTATCTATCTATCTATCTGTCAGTCTGTTTATATCTATCTATCTATCTATCTATCTATCTATCTATCTATCTGTTTATTTATCTATGTCAGTCTGTTCATATCTATCTATCTATCTATCTATTTATCTATCCTGTTTATTTGTCTCCCTATGTCAGTCTGTTCCTTCTATCTATCTATCTATCTATTTATCTATCTTATTTATCTATTTCTCAGTCTGTTCATATCTATCTATCTATCTATCCTTCCTCTATCTTCCTTCCTCCCTGTCCGTCTGTTCCATCTATCTATCTATCTATCTATTTATCTATCTGTTTATTTATCCCTATGTCAGTCTGTTCCCTTATCTATCTATCTATCTATCTATCTATCTATCTATCTATCCCTATGTCAGTCTGTTCATATCTATCTATCTATCTATCTATCTATCTATCCCTATGTCAGTCTGTTTTCATATCTATCTATCTATCTATCTATCTATCCCTATGTCGTCTGTTCATATCTATCTATCTATCTATCTATCTATCCCTATGTCAGTCTGTTCATATCTATCTATCTATCTATCTATCCTATGTCAGTCTGTTCATATCTATCTATCTATCTATCTATCTATCTATCTATCTATCTATCTATTTATTTATGTATCTCTCGGTCTCGATATCTATCTATCTATCTATCTATCTATCTATCCTGTTTATTTATCCTATGTCAGTCTGTTCATATCTATCTATCTATCTATCTATCTATCTATCTATCTATCTCTCTCTCTCCGTCTGTTCATATCTATCTATCTATCTATCTATCTATCTATCTATGTCAGTCATTCATATCTATCTATCTATCTATCTATCTATCCCTGCCATCAGTCTGTTCATATCTATCTATCTATCTATCTATCTATCTATCCCTATGTCAGTCTGTTCTATCTATCTATCTATCTATCTATCTATCCCTATGTCAGTCTGTTCATATCTATCTATCTATCTATCTATCTATCTATCTATGTCAGTCTGTTCATATCTATCTATCTATCTATCTATCTATCTATCCCTATGTCAGTCTGTTCCTTGTCTATCTATCTATCTATCTATCTATCTATCTATCTATCTATCTATCTATCTATCTATCTATCATTCATTCATATCTATCTATCTATCTATCTATCTATCTATCTATATGTCAGTCTGTTCATATCTATCTATCTATCTATCTATCTATTCATTCATTCATATCTATCTATCTATCTATCTATCCCTATGTCAGTCTGTTTCTATCTATCTATCTATCTATCTATGTCAGTCTGTTCATATCTATCTATCTATCTATCTATCTATCTGTCTCTGTCTGTTCCTCCCTATCTATCTATCTATCTATCTATCTATCTATGTCAGTCTATCTATCTATCTATCTATCTATCTATCTATCTATCTTGTTTATTTATCCCTATGTCAGTCCATTCATATCTATCTATCTATCTATCTATCTATCTATCTATCCTATGTCAGTCTGTTCCTTGCTTCTATCTATCTATCTATCTATCTATCTATCTATCTTGTTTATTTATCACTGTCAGTGTGTAGCTATCTATCTATCTATCTATCTATCTATCTATCTTGTGTTTATTTATCCCTATGTCAGTCTGTTCATATCTATCTATCTATCTATCTATCTATCTTGTTTATTTATCCCTATGTCAGTCTGTTCATAGCTATCTATCTATCTATCTATCTATCTATCTTGTTTATTTATCCCCATGTCAGTCTGTTCACTTAGCTATCTATCTATCTATCTATCTATCTATCTATCTATCTATCTATCTTGTTTATTTATCTATGATCTGTTCATATCTATCTATCTATCTATCTATCTATCTTGTTTATTTATCCCTATGTCAGTCTGTTCATAGCTATCTATCTATCTATCTATCTATCTATCTTGTTTATTTATCTATGTCAGTCTGTTCCTTATTATCTATCTCTATCTATCTATCTATCTATCTTATTTATTTATCCCTATGTCAGTCTGTCCATATCTATCTATCTATCTCTCTCTTGTTTATTTATCCCTATGTCAGTCTGTTCATAGCTATCTATCTATCTATCTATCTATCTATCTTGTTTATTTATCCCTATGTCAGTCTGTTCATAGCTATCTATCTATCTATCTATCTATCTGTTTGTTATCCCTATCATCCGTCCATTCATATCTATCTATCTATCTATCTATCTATCTTGTTTATTTATCCCTATCGATCTGTTCATAGCTATCTATCTATCTATCTATCTATCTTGTTTTATTTATCCCTATGTCAGTCTGTTCACTTATCTATCTATCTATCTATCTATCTATTTATTTATTTATCCATGTCAGTCATTCATATCTATCTATCTATCTATCTATCTATGTATTTATTTATCTATGTCAGTCTGTTCCTGCCTTCTATCTATCTATCTATCTATCTATCTATCTTGTTTATTTATCCCTATGTCAGTCTGTTCCTTGCTTCTATCTATCTATCTATCTATCTATCTATCTTGTTTATTTATATCTATTAGTCTGTTCATAGCTATCTATCTATCTATCTATCTATCTATCTATCTATCTATCTTGTTTATTTATCCCTATGTCAGTCTGTTTATGTAGCTATCTATCTATCTATCTATCTATCTTGTTTATTTATCTATGTCAGTCTGTTTCTGTCTATCTATCTATCTATCTATCTATCTATCTATCTATCTATCTTGTTTATTTATCCCTATGTCAGTCTGTTCCTTCTATCTATCTATCTATCTATCTATCTATCTTGTTATTATCCCTGTCTGTCTGTGTAGCTATCTATCTATCCATCTTGTTTATTTATCCCTATGTCAGTCTGTTTCTTAGCTATCTATCTATCTATCTATCTATCTATCTTTTTATTTATCCCTATGTCAGTCTGTTCCTGCTTCTATCTATCTATCTATCTATCTATCTATCTATCTTGTTATTTATCTATCTGTCAGTCTGTTCATATCTATCTATCTATCTATCTATCTATCTATCTTGTTTATTTATCTATGTCAGTCATTCTATCTATCTATCTATCTATCTATCTATCTATCTATCTTGTTTATTTATCCCTATGTCAGTCATTCATAGCTATCTATCTATCTATCTATCTATCTCTATGTCAGTCTGTTCATAGCTATCTATCTATCTATCTATCTATCTGTCGTCTGTTCCTGTATCTATCTATCTATCTCTATGTCAGTCTGTTCCTTGCTAGCTATCTATCTATCTATCTATCTATCTATCTATCTATCTTGTTTATTTATCCCTATGTCAGTCATTCATATCATCTATCTATCTATCTATCTATCTTGTTTATTTATCCTAAACAGTCTGTTCATATCTATCTATCTATCTATCTATCTATCTATCTATCTATCTATCTTGTTTATTTATCCCTATGTCAGTCTGTTCTATCTATCTATCTATCTATCTATCTATCTATCTATCTATCTATCTATCTATCTATCTATCTCTATGTCAGTCTGTTCATAGCTATCTATCTATCTATCTATCTATCTATCTATCTATCTATCTATCTCTATGTCAGTCTGTTCATAGCTATCTATCTATCTATCTATCTATCTATCTATCTATCTATCTTGTTTATTTATCCCTATGTCAGTCTGTTCATATCTATCTATCTATCTATCTATCTTGTTTATTTATCCCTATGTCAGTCTGTTCATATCTATCTATCTATCTATCTATCTATCTTGTTTATTTATCCCTATGTCAGTCTGTTCTATCTATCTATCTATCTATCTATCTATCTATCTATCTATCTTGTTTATTTATCCCTATGTCAGTCTGTTCATATCTATCTATCTATCTATCTATCTATCTATCTATCTTGTTTATTTATCCCTATGTCAGTCTGTTCATATCTATCTATCTATCTATCTATCTATCTATCTATCTATCTATCTATCTATCTATCTTATTTACTTATTCTCTACCTGATTAGCATAATTTTTCTTTTTACTATCTTTCTGAATTTTGTTTATTCGTTTCTCTTCCCTTCAGACCTTACTTATTCCGAAATCTCGAACAACATAGATATACAACGAACGACATATAACTATGCAGATATCTCCATATGGAGTGTAGGCGTTTTATCGTATTTAGGTTACTGCACAATAAACTCTGAGATAAATTATTGTCACAATCACACAGGGCAGAACTCGATGTTGCAATGGATAAACTTTCGTTTGAATTAAGCAAAAATGAAAATAACACTGTATTCTCATTTTAAAAGTTATAACCGGTGCGATGGATAAATTGTCGTACAGATTACGCAAAAATGAAAATTAAAACTGACATTTCATTTTAACAAATATGTTGGATGTGACGGATAAATTGTCGTGAGAAATAAGCAAAAAAGAAAATAACACGGAAATCTCATTTTAACAGATATATTTACAAAAAGTAGCTTTAAAAATACAGAGTAAATTTTTTTTAATAAAATCTTCATTGGCTTCAACTACGGCCGCTAAACAAATTCGGATCTCCTGCATCTCTTTCTCTTTTTTTTACGTTTGTTGATTCTGGTAGTTCAAGGAATTTTGTTGGTCTCACACATAAAAATTTTGTTATGCCCCACACATAAAAAAGGGGAGATTGCAGTTTTTGAGTTAGGTGGCCTCATGTAAGTGGTGATGTGATCGCAGAAATTTTCTGGTAACTATGACTGGGTTCTCCTGCTTGCATGGCATGGTGAAGAATCCTGTTTCTAGACGTAGGGTCTTCAGCAGTCATCCTCTTGACCCAGTGTATCAGTATATCCTCAGAGCACTTGATGTAAACGTCTGTGTTTAGTCTGAAGCTATGTGAAATGATAAATGTAGTCAAAATTTTGCCATCACTAGTGATCACTCTAAGAACCTTCGCAATCACCATTAGAATCATCCAGCTCTTTCCAAAACTTCGACAGTGATATCCAGTATTCGTACTGAAGAGTTCTGCGGGAATGCCAAGCAGTATAGCATGCAGTCATTTACGTCACGGTCATTCTCTTTCTCACAGTTGACGCCTAACTGACCTTACTATATGCGCGGTCGACAAAATCAAACACTAACAACGTGCAAGCAGAAATTAAAAGAAATATAAAATGGCGACAACCGAGACAACGTACCCTGTATTTTCTTCAACGTTATTAGCAAAAATTTCAAAATAAAGCGTAGCCTTTCTTTGATTAACTCCTTTATGAATTTTTTTTATTCATCAGGTCACGGAGATCCAAAGACGCATTTCAGAAGCTAACCGGAGTACTGAAAGACAGGAAAATCTCATTAGAAATAAAGAAAAGAGTGGTAGGTTGCAATGTGATATCTAATTCTTCTGTTTCGAAGTGAATGCTGGACGATCTCATCAAAGATGAAGGAGTGGTTTGAGGCAGCGGAAATGTGGTTTTACGGAAAGATGCTGAGGATACACTAGACAATTCACATGTGCAACAATGAAGTATTGAAAAGGGTGCAAACGAGAAAAATATTTATGCTAAATATCAGGAAGAGACAAACGAGGTGCCTGGGACACGTAACTTGATACACACAGGTCGGACAAATGGAAGGAGAGACAGGGGAAAACAGCGCGAGACGTACTTCTTAGGTCTGAGATGGTTGACGGAGCGAGGCTTGGAAGAGATGCCCAGAGAAATAATATAGAGAGCGACAAGAGACAGAGCAAGTCCATGATCGCCTACGTCCTGAAGGGAAACGGCACAAGAAGAAGAAGAAGAAGAAGAAGAAGAAGAAGAAGAAGAAGAAGAAGAAATAATACCAATCTAATAAACAATGAAAGTGATTCTTCGCCCATTTAGAGCTGGGAAAAAGAGTAAAACTTATTTTAAATTAAAATAAACCATTTTTATATTTATCGTTACAAATTCTGGTCATTTATTTCAGCATATTCCAAAATCTAATAAAAGTAATGATTTCATTATAACCTTTTTCAACCAAAATCATAATTTAACATTTGCTTGACATTAATGGTCAGTATTTAAGAACAGATAAAGCAAAACTACTGCAGTTCAAATCGGAAAAAGAAAATGGTGAACTAGAACAAAACAAGGTTCTACCAACCCACCTAAGACGGTCAGGCTGATGTTAGCTGAAAACAATATTCTATCTATCTATCTATCTATCTATCTATCTATCTATCTATCTATCTTATTTACCTATATATCTCCTTATCTTATATATATTTTTCTTTGTTTTTTTCATTCGTTTTTCTTTCTTCCTTTCTTACTTGCTATTTACCCTAGTACGTTTATATCTCATACTATTCGTTAATACTTACATGAAGCTATTTCTATCTATCTATCTATCTATCTATCTATCTATCTATCTATCTATCTATCTACCACAGCTATATATATATATATATATATATATATATATATGAGTTGAATATAATATGGATTAAAATCTGACAAGATCAATAGAATATGATTTCAAAGTTCACATGTAAATCATATTCTATTCATTCGGATTTCAATCCATGTATTCAACTCACTTTGTCTGAATAAGGAAATCATATTCTATTCACACACACATACACACACACACAAACATATATATATATATATATATACGTTCTTAGCTGTCATTTTCTTTGTTGCTCTTTTTTCTATTTTTTTACGTACCTACCACGTTCATATCTCACACAATTCAATATTATTCGACAAGAGGCAATTCATATCCGTTGCTATCTATCTATCTATCTATCTATCTATCTATCTATCTATCTATCTATCTATCTACTTCTATTTTCAAGAAAATCCGTTCGAAATATAAATATCGTTTTTATCAACAATGGAAGTCATTGTTCATCTATTTTTATTGGCTTGTAAAGAGAATGAGTAAAACTTATTTTTAGATTAAAACAACTTTTATATATATATATATATATATATATATATATATATATATTTATTTATCGTAATAAAACCTAATTGGCAGCCTCTTTTTTGCCTTATTTCTTCCTTTCTTTTTTTCTTTGTTCTATCTCCCACTGCTTTATATATATATATATCTATATATATATATTGTTCTATCTCCCACTGTTATATATATATATATATATATATATATATATATATATATATATATAAATGCTATTAGTATTTTTATTTTCTTAGTCCCTCTCTTTTTTCTTTCTTTATTTTTTTCATTTTTCTGGCTAACAACGTTGATATCTCTCACTCTTCGATGTTATTGCCATAAGGTTATTCATATCAATTGCTATCGATCTATCTTTCTATCTACAATATTGTGCAATCTAATTGAAACAAAGGCTCGTTTAGTCTTTCCCTGATCACGTATACGTCGTCTCTTTGCTTTGTTTTTCTTTTCCGATCTAATTTTATTTTGCCTGGACTGATGGATTCACTCTCTTTATTCGCTTTGATTACACTATTCATACCTAGTAAATACAGTATTAATTCAACTCATGAACAAATCCAAATCGTAAAAACATTCTTCTTTTTCTATGTGCCCTGTTCCTTCAGGACGTAGGCGATCATGGCTCTCCACGTCTACCTATCCCTTGTGGCTCTTAGTATGTTTGCTCCTGTTGCTCCTGGCAACCCCCGTTCCGTCATCCACCTGATCAGGCCCTGCAAATATGTTATCCGCTGCCTTCCTCTGTCTCTCCTTCCTTCTATCTGACCAGTCAGTATCAGGTTCTCCAGGCTCTCCTTCCTCATTGCATGTCCCAGGAACTTCAGTTGTCTCTTCCTGATGCTCAGCATCAATTTCCTTTTTGTTGCCATTCTTTCTAACACCTCGTCTTTACTTGTATGCTCAGTCCACGATATCCGTAGCATCCTTCTGTAGAACCACATTTCGGCCGCTTCCAGTTTTGTCCTCATTTTCGATGATATTGTCCAGCATAAACATTAGTAATGAAATAATTGCCTCACTTGATGTTGAAAGTTTATTTACTAATGTCAAAGTTAACAAAAAAAAAAACTCTTGATATAATTATAAAGAATATTTACAACAATCCATCTTTCAATTCACTAAAAGTCGAACCTAATATATTACGAAAAGTACTTTTGACTTTTATCACTTAGGACACTGTTAATGACCACCAAAATAACATCTCGGGATGTGGCGGCGAAATCTTCGTCGTCAAGTTGTTGTGGCCTCTGTGGGCCCGGAAGTAAGACATGGAAACAAAAAGGTACATTCAAACAGTCTACTAGCTTAACAGAACAATATTTTCTTCTTTTTTTTAATCGTATCACCGCGAGCAATGCGGTAATGTCACTGATGTGCAGGGGGCTACGTAATAGTGAAAAGATTGTAAAAAAGAAAGCCGGAAACCACATCCTAAACATGGAACAAGGGATGAGCCTCTTAACCTGTTCAATAGACGTGGGTGGAGTGTGAACCGGGCGATAGATAGATCTATCTACTCCAATTGAAAAAAAAAGTGAGAAGAATAGTAAAGAGAAAGCCGGAAACCACATCCTAAACAGGGAACAAGGGATGAGCCACTTAACCTGTTCAATAGACGTGGGTAGAGTGTGAATCGAGCGATAGATAGATCTATCTACTCCAATTGAAAAAAAAGTGAGAAGATTGGTAAAGAGAAAGCCGGAAACCACATCCTAAACAGGGAAGAAGGGATGAGCCACTTAACCTGTTCAATAGACGTGGGTGGAGTGTGAACCGGGCGATAAATAGATCTATCTACTCCAATTGAAAAAAAAAGTGAGAAGATTGGTAAAGAGAAAGCCGGAAACCACATCCTCAACAGGGAACAAGAGATGAGCCTCTTAACCTGTTCAATAGACGTGGGTAGAGTGTGAACCGAGCGATAGATAGATTTATCTACTCCAATTATATATAGTAATAAGTATTAGTAATCAGAAAATAGATGTATAGTCCGAACGGTGTAGTTACGGTGCGTCTCGACAGTCTCTAGACTGCGTCTCAGCTTATTTATTGACAGAGAAAGAATCCTTCCCTATAGCTACGTTACCATAAAAACGTACAACCTGATTGCTTTTCTATGGGTTTAGTTCTTGGATCAGCATTTCCTAAGTTCTACATGGCTAACCTTGAAAATAAGTTGTTTGGCACAACTAAATAACCATAAATTATGTAGATTATATTGTCATCTTAGTTAAAAAAAAACAACAACAAAAAACAAAAATAAACAACATATGAAATATAGGAAATACAAGAAAATTAAAAATAACTCCGTTCTTAACTTAAAATACACCCTTGTGAATATCAACTGAAACAACTACTTCAATTTCTTTTCTTTTACCATACGGTCAGTTTCCACACCTGCCAGAGTGACAGGGTGTAATCGATTTGTATTTTTATTTTTTTCATCAGATTAGGTTGTTTGCAGTGGTGTACAGTAATATGAATCTATTTTCGGGGTGTATGATGAAATATGTTTGGCCTTGAATAATATTGCATCATCCGTCATTGCATCAGATTTTTTCTTACGCCCAGACACTATTGCCTCGACTGTTGATTAGTTGTCTTTCGGCCATTGTTTGCGATGGACGTTACTCCAAGGAAGCGTACAAAAACTCTAACGCTGCACAAACACTGGCAAGCTTTACAAAACGATCGTGGATATTGTTGATGTCAGCATTTTAACTGTTAGTCTTGTTATCAAGGCAAAGAAACAAACTGAATCCATCCGTCCAAAACATAAAGAAGAATGAGAACGGAAGAAAAAGCAACAATGCCGAGAGACGACGTATACGTGATCAGGGAAATTGTGAAAGATCCTAGGAAGATAATATTTGTTTTGTTTCAATTAATTTGTTCAAGGGTGTACTGAGGTCTTAACGGTTTAATGTGTGCTTACACCAGACACTGTATTTAATTTCTTTTCCTGATATAGGTTATATTTTAGCTCCTATACCTTTTTATGCATCATTGAAAATATTTTTATCGTGCAAAAACGAACGACTGTTTTTAAGTTAAATCTTTCAATTCTGTTTGATTATATTTTACATCTATTACCGTTTGTAATCCTGGTTTCATGTTGAAAGCAGTGGAAACAGTTGAATGACAGATGCGTTATTTTGACTCGGCCTCTACATTATTGATGAGACAAAAAGTATTTCCTGTTGTCTAAGCAGAAAATTAATCGCTGTTGCTATTTTGGGAATTTTTTTCCAGAGATGGTGTCAGCTAAGCTCTTAGCGAGAAAAAGAGAGAAATGGATGGTGAAAAACATGAAGACGGAAGTTTACGACATTCAAAGAAGCACAGTAAACTAACGGATGCCATATTGTTATGGTAACTACATAGTGAAAAGAGAATTAATCTGATTAAAGCCATTTCGCTCATTTTGTGTACGTATTCGTAGTAGCCGGAGAGCTTTCTCTTCGTTTTTATGACTTCATAAATATTTATGAGGAGACGTCATCAAGTAGAATTTTGAGAAAAATGAACATTTTTGCCTAGGTCTCAGGAGAAATTGAACAACAGTATATATAAAAAGTCATCGATATTTCTACCGTACGATTTAACTAGATCATACTATGTTTGTGCTAGACCTTTAGAATTGTTTTCCTGTTCTAAAGTTTACTTAAATTGTCTATTTCTTTGTTATGCTTATCCTTAGAATACTTCTACCACATATGGTCTGCTGTCCTTGCTATTTTACTTTGAGCTCTAGATAAAATCCAAAGAAGAATCAGCATTATAAATGGTTCTAATGGCGGCTCGATATTAGTTCCTTTACGGCCATCGTAAGTTTTGCCTCAATGTGTCTTTTTTATAAATATTTGTTCAGATGAAATATTCGCTATGATACATAAACATTTTGAACTTAAGCACATAACTAATGAAGATCGTTTTGAATGGGCATGCCTCCTCATCCTACCATACGAAATCTGTTGCTCCCCCAGGGATCTGTCCTAGGCCCAGCACTCTTTCTGATCTTCATAAATGATCTAGCTGACGTGATTAAATCCCAAATAGGCATCTACACAGATGACACCACCATTTACTTTCGCATCAGTAAAAAATCTACTGAGGCAGAAAAACATAATTTCGCTGCTAATCTTGAGAAGGACCTCCACTCTGTGATAGACTGGGGTAAGAAATGCCTTCCAAATTTCAATGCTTCTAAAACGAAGGTGCTATATGTCAACCTTCACAGGGAGTCTCTTCTACCCACCCTTATAAGCATGGACCAAGCGAATATCCTTCAAAGCAATATACTGCGCCTCCTCGGCCTCACCCTATCTTCCGACCTCAAGTGGGACCATTGCATCGAATCAATAGCTAAATGCACTGCTAGGAAGTTTTACTCACTTTGTCGGGCCAGGAAGTTTTTTTCTGCCTGAATCCATCTTCCGCATATACAAACCAACCATCTGACCGTGCATGGAATACTGTTGTCATATCTTGTCAGGCACCCCTGCTGTTCATCTCACGGTTCTCATGAAGCTCTAAAAGAGAATCTGTAATGTGATCCACTCCTTCCGGTCCATCTGCTAGGAAATTCCTGATTTAGAATCTGTCTAACACGCAGAGAAAAGTGACAAGGAGCTCCATCTTGTTGAAACACGTATTATCTTTCAAGTGTTTAATTGCTCAAGCTCATTTTTTACAGATTATTTCTATCACAAATACAAATAAAGTTATAATTTTTTTAAAGCGCACACGGACTTTATGGACATCCTCTCTCTCTCTCACTTTCTCTTCCGCTCTTTCTCTCTCTCTCTCTCACTTTCTCTTCCGATCTTTCTCTCTCTCTCTCTCTCTCCATATGTATATATATATATATATATATATATATATATATAATCACCGTTAATTCTATTATTATTATTATTATTATTATTTATGTTTTATTATTTACTATTATTTATTATGGTATATCATTTATTCTGATTAACTGTAATATTGCAATGATTTAGTATGATAATTTATATGTATGTTTCTTATTTATATGTTATTACTTGTTATGTTATTATAACAATTTTAATACATAGTTATTTAGTTTTTTTTTTATAATCGTGTCGCACCAAGTAAGGTATTTTACTGCCACTGTTGAGGAGGGGGTTACATTGGAGAAAAGTTATGAGAAAGAGTGACAGGTTACAGGGGATGTCAGGAAGAGGGTAAGAGAAAGATGAGAATACTGATGAGTGTGGGATCGACGAAGAAAGGAGCATGAGAGAGTGAGAGAGAGAGTGAGAGAGAGGATGCAAGTTAGTGAGACAGGAGATGACTATTGACTCTACATTTGAATTCTTGAAAATTGTAGCTGTCGGGAAAGCAAATAAACAGAAGGAAATTCCACATTCGGGAAGTGCAAGTAATGAAGCTAATGGAGTCGAATTTGCGTTTACAATTTATTGGTTTCACAGTAAAATCGTATGACGTAGTTGCTAATCTTGTGGGTAGCGTAAATTCATATATGGTCGGGGGAACCAGTGAGCTAAGTTCATTGGGACAGAAGCCGTGAAAGTATTTGTAGAAGAGGCACATGGAAGCCACATTGCGTCGGTGAAAAAGCGACTGTATCCATAGCTGCCAAGTTGGGATCGATCACATTACAGATTGTCCGTTGGATTTTGTCAAGGACCCCTAGGTGGATAGCAGGAGCATCCGACCAGACATGGCAGCAGTATTCAATGCACGGGCGGATGTTAGATTTATATATGTGCAGGATTGTTTCAGACGGGAACCCACCCAGAGAACCGACCTTCTTAGCAGCGGTTCCTGGGCCCGCACAGAGAACCGACCTTCTTAGCAGCGGTTTTTGGGCCCGCACAGAGAACCGACCTTTTTAGCAGCCATTTTTGGGCCCGCACAGAGAACCAACCTTCTTAGCAGTTCTAGCTATGGATTCTATATAGTCATTCTACTTGAGGTCTAATGTGAGAGTTAACCAAAGGAGGCGTGGTGTTTTACTTTCATGGAAACTAGCCTTATCCATACTAATAGGGGTTAGGAAATGATTGCCTGTTAGGGTTAATAGATAGCAGCTTCGTTTTGGAAGCATTATTTAATTGAAATTCTAACCGTTACCATTATTCTTAAAAAATTACTTTTAATTTTTAAACATTTCGCTTAATACCTTTATACATTATTTTTATTAGAATTTTAAATGGAAATATATTTCGTTTACAATTCATACATGTTTCTCTCACATTATTTACAGTAGGAAATCGTTCCATCATTTGACACGTGTATACCACTTTACTAACTCATAAACGCACATATTCAAACATGATTTATCTCAACGCATGCATTCATGACTGATTTCATTTACTTTAACTTAAAAAGATTCGTTTGCACACACATTTAAACAAACACAAGTTTTTCTTCTACATTTAAATGTAGAAGAAAAACTTGTGTTTGTTTAAATGTGTGTGCAAACGACTTTTTTAAGTTAAAGTAAATGAAATCAGTCATGAATGCATGCGTTGAGATAAATCATGTTTGAATATGTGCGTTTATTTATCTATTGCTTTATTACGTGACACGTATCTGACCAATGAAACTGATGTGACCCTGGGAAAAACGTCAAAAGAAAGACTCGCACACGGTATATAGTTGAAATTAATATTATATTACAAAAGAGAAGAGTGTATGGGGGAAATAGAGTATAATAGTACTTAGCGTCGGAACGGCGTACTAACAAATGAGTATCGTAGCTGCTGCTACTTACTCCTAACCCCCGAGAGTAGATAACTCTCGGTATTTATGTAGTCCGGTAGAGTTCATATTAGTGTGTAGATAATTCCCTACATCACCCACTCGCCAGCGTTTTTGTCCGTAAAAGCTCTTAGTACTTCTTATGTTTTGGGTTAATAATCAGCGGGTCGGTAAACTTTAGTTTTCTGCCCGACCGACGTTGTTCGAGTGCTGGTTGGGGTGGATCCAAGTCAAAAGTCTCAAAGATAACGTCAGTTGGTTCTTCTTCTATCGGGGGCGTGTCGCGAGTATCATCTGGGCGACTCATCTTTAGGTGGTTCTGGTGGCTCTTATGTGTGTGTCATGGGCCCTTAACGATGTACACCATGTCGCCTATTCGCTTCTCAACAGTGCCCACTTCCAAGAAGGAAATATTATTTTTGTAGTTTTTAAAGAAAACATTTTCTCCAGGACTGTAACGTCTCCTAGGCGCAACACAGATCTTCGTAGTTTAATTTGTATTGGCAGGAGTTTATCGAATAGCGATCTTATTTTTCGCGCGAATATGGTTTCAGCTGAAGAGACAGCTGCCGGAGTGTTAGGGTTTGGTGTAATCCTATGCACCTGTAAGAACCGTTGAAACGCTTCGTCCGTAGCTGTTCTTTGGGCCTTCTTCAAAGCTTTTTTTATAGTGTCTACGAAACGCTCCGCTTGCCCGTTGGACCTGGGGTGATACTGGAGAGTGGTGTTGTTTTATTTGAAACACATCACAGAACTCCCTAAACTAGGTTGATGTAAATTGTGTCCCATTGTCGCTCACGATAGAGTTCACCACGCCGAACTACACAAACAGTTCATGCAAATAGTCGATTGTTGTTTCCATGATGGGTTTTCTACATTTCAGGACTTCGGGGCACTTGCTGTAACTATCGATTACATCCAGATAGTAGTGGTTCTTGAGAGGGCCCTCGAAGTCGACATGAATCCTCGATCAAGGTTGGTCAGTCCTTGGCCAGGTCTTAAAAGTAGTTGGTGGCGCTTTGGCCGCTAAAGCGCACCCCTTACAGGCGTCTATCATTTCTGCGATGTCTCTATCCATATTTTGTCAGTATAGAAAACTACGCATTAGACTCTTCATACGATTTTTTCCTGGATGTCCGGAATGAAAATCTTGTAGAAACCTTTTTTGTAAGTTCTTCGGTATTACAATTTTTTTGCTGTATCGCAATACTTTATCGCACAGCGAAAACACATCTGACGCGTTTTTGTAAGTAGCTAAATTGTTTTTCATATCGCAAATGAAGTCGTCTTTTACTGCCTCCCTCTTTATTTCAGCTAGCGTTACCGGGAGTTCTCTGACCGTATTCGCGATCATTGTTTTGATCTCGCAATTTGTGCGGAGTGCCGCGATTATTGTGGCGTCGAAAGTAGTCGTTTTTCTTTGGTATCAGCCTCAATAGGCTGTCTGCATGACAAATTTGCTTCGACGTTAAGTATACCAAGTTAAAATTGTAATTCAGCACGATGGTGCCCCATCTAAGTAATTTATTTGCTCTATGGTGCGGTAAACCCTTTTTTGACTCAAAGATTGAGATGAGAGGTTTGTGATCCATCCGAAGAGCAAAAGGTCTACTATGCAAATACCTATGGAACTTAGTCACTGCAAATATTATGGCTAGAGCCTCTTTTTCTATCTGTGACTATTGCCTTTCCGCGGGTAGCAATATCCTGGAAGTGTGTGCGATTGGTTTTTGTGTGCCGTTAGGCATACGGTGTTAGATGCATCCTCCAAAGCCGTATGAACTGGCATCACTTGCTATGATAATGTCCGGTTTCGGGTCGTTATGGTTAAGAAGAGATCAAATGTAAGTGTGTTTTTAATTTTCTCAAACGCCGCCTGGCATTAAAGTGTCCATTCCCAGGCTTTGTTTTTTTTTTAGTAGTTCGTTCAGTGGGGCTCGCAGATAATGCATATTACTGATAAAGACTTGGTAGTAATTAGCCAATCCCAAAAAGCAATGCAGAGCTTTGTATGTCTCCGAGATATTTTATCTCGTTTAAACAAAAATCGCATTTGTATTCTTTAATTTTGTTACGAGATTTTTCAAAAACGCTATGTACATGCTCCCTATGCTGTTCTTTGGCCTGACTGGTAATTATTATATCGTCCAGATACAGCATTGCAAAGTCAAGGCCGCCCAGCATGGTATCCATGACCTGCTGGAAAATCGCAAAGGGTATTCTGTTGAACTTGTACAGTCCTCTATGGATATTAATACACAAGAGTCTTGAGATCTCCTCTTCTACTTGGATCTCGAAGTAGGCCTCCTCCACATCTGTAGGTTTATAATAGAAAGGTCGGATCCAGAATCTAACTGGAGCTTAACAGTCTTATTCAATATCTTGACGGTGACGTATTTTCGCAAGCTTCCATCTGGTTTCTTGCTTGACCTAGCGTGTCTGACTCGATATTTGACTGTTTTTGTACTTCTACAATGGGAGTCTTTATGGTTAATTTTGCCGCACTTTTAGCATTTTTTATTTAGGAAGGGGCATAACTTTGCCTAGTGCAATTCACCGCAGCGATAGCACGCACTGTGGGATAATTTTCTTAATTTTCGTGTGATTTTTTCCTTTTTATGAGTGGCCTCCGTTCTTTTTACTCGAGGTGTAATATTTTTGGGTATATTTTACTTTGTTCATGTGAGCTATACCCGATTCCTTTATATTTCTCGAGTCATTCTTTACGCTTATCACTCTTTGACAGTCTTCTGCCAATTTCTGAATTGATAAATTTGGTTCATTCTCGAACTTCGCGAGTACCCTATGCATAATTTCGGCGTTTTTTGCTGATACTAATCCCTGAAACAGGATAATTTTGCTAAAAACAAAGAAGAGAGTACTGGATTGCTATGTATTGTCAGTTCTTCAATATGGCAGTGAATGCTGGACAATATCATCAAAGATAAAGGAAAAACTTGAAGCAACTGAAATGTGGTTCTACAGAAGGATGCTGCGAATATTATGGATCCAGGATGTGAGAAATGATGAGGTCCTAGAAATGATGGAAACAAAAAGAAAACTAATACTGAGCATCAAGAAGAGACAGCGGAAATTCCTGGGACACGCAATGAGGAAGAAGGGCTTGAAGAACCTGATACTAACAGGCCAGATAGAGGTGTAAAGAGACAAGAGAAAGCAGCGGATAACATATTTGAAAGACCTAATCAAGTGGATGATGGAACGAGGGTTGCATGGTGCAACAGAAGAAGGTTTGCTGAGAGCCACCAGGGATAGGGAGACGTGGAAAGCGATGATCGCCTACGTCCTGAAATGACAGGGCATATAGAAGAAGAATCCCTGGCGAAAATGAGGCATTTGAAATCGTCTGCCGTCAGATACGCCAGCCTGAAATCGTTGCAGTGTTTGTTTCGATTGTTACGAAAGTTAAGTAGTCTTGGTCGTCTTGCTTTGTCAAATCAAAGCATTTCATCTCTTAGAAAAAGAGATGTGTTAGAGCTAAAAAGTTTTTACAACAATCTTACGGATTCTGTAAATTTTAATTTCATGCTTTTCTTAGGTAGAATGTAATCCACAGATCTACCGTGTTCGGTAGTACCAAGCTTTCGCAGAAGTAACCTGACCTTTTTTGAATCAGGCCAAATCAGGCCACAGTCGACCTTGAAGAGCTTATCGTATCTTCAAAATATACGTCGAATGCTTTATCTTCTTCCGGCACATATGTGAAAATTTCCATTGTACTCCAGATGATATTTTGTGAGAACGCCGGATTGTTCTCGGCGGGGGCGGGGGTGGGGTTGTTATTCAGAGCTTCGAGAAACAATTCCTCGACCTGCGTTTTCGTTTGCTTGAAGTGTTTCTAAATATCTGTCTTCACTTTTTTTGCAGTTTCCCTGTGTCTGTCTTCATTTTTCTGTAATGTTTTGATATATGTGTCTTCATTTTCTAATATCTGTAACAAAAGTTTGCTGTTCTTTTTGTTGTTGTTGCTCTATCAAACGTTGTTCTGTTTTCTGTTGGTGGTTCCGTTGAGCTTTCATCATCTGGACGATGATGGCTTAAAATCCTCTATTATAGAGTTTTACTTAGAACGAGAAAGAAACAATTTTTAGTATTTGTAAATTCTCTTCTCAACGAGAAGAAAAATGGAAGTTTTTTATTCCTTCGTGAGAGGAGCCCGCTGCTTACTGTAACTATTAACGAATTTTAGACTCTACGTAACAGAATTAGAACAACAATTTACGTTTTTTTTCTCTGGGGGCAGGAAAAATTATTAACTAGAAGAAAATCTACTTACAGTATGTTTTGGGGCAAAGTTTACAGACAGTTTGTTAATTATTTACCGGTGTCCGATAATAATTTTCGCCTTGAATATTATCAGGTTTGCTGTCGATATTTTCGTGGTAAAAATGTTTGTTTCCTTTGAATTATGGGACAGTTTGTTACTGCCGCAGTTAAGGTTCCACCTAAGCTTGAACAACTTGTCAGTTGCTTATTTACGAGTTCTTTGTAAGCAATTGTTAAGCTTTGTGGGTTTTAAATTTTTGTCAACAATTTTTGTAGTGAAGAATTCTTCGTCGCTAATTGATGCGGACGATGATTTCTTGAGGGTCCTAGGTAGTTCGAATTTCTTCGTCGTCAATTGATATGGCCCTGGGAAAAAAGTCACAAGAAAGAATCGGACACGGTATACAGTTGAAATCATTATTATATTAAAAAGAGACCAGTGTACAGAGGAAATAGAGTATAATAGTACTTAGCGTCGGAACGGCGTACTAACAAACGAGTATCGTAGCTGCTGTTACGTACTACTAACCTCCGGTATTTATGTAGTCCGGTAAAATTCATATTAGTGTGTAGGTAATTCCCGACGACAGAAACTATACCTTCAATGAACATACTGTCTCTCAGATTTTTAAATCATTCGTCTTTAATAAATCTCTAGAGAAGCTTGTTATAAATTAAACATGTTAGATTAAAGACCCTTTTTTCCTACTTGTTCTTTAATTATTCTATTCATATTGTCGGATACTGATCCATATATTCAACTCATGTATATATATATATATATATATATATATATGGGTACCTCCAGTATTTCGGCATAGATTATCGAAACCTAAGTTTAAAATTAAATTTTTAAAATGAAAAAACATTCTTGGAGATTTCATTTTAGATATAACTAAAAGCTTAATGATTAAACTTATTATTTTCATTAAGTAATAAATTCTGGAGTATTTCAGATAGAAATTGTATAGATTAGAATGTCACATTTAATTTTGATTTCTTAAATTTTTTTAAATACGGCCATTTTCTTAATTTTAAGGATTTCGTAAACAAACAAAAATTCATCGATTTTCAAAATATTTCAAATGATTTCTGACGCTTTATTTTAGTAAAATTAAAAAATTGAAACGTAAATTAATCTGATTTTAAAGAAATATTACTTACTTATAGCATAAAAAATATATATACAACAAATTATTAACGATTGGTCATGTTCATCTGATCGAACGTTTGACGGACTGTTGAATGACGAAGGCGATGACGGCTGTTACGCATGACAATAGACGACAATTTTCATAAATGTAATGGAGGGATAAAACTATTTAATTACGTCACCTTTTCATAATAATGGCAATTTCAGTCTATCATACATGAAAATAAGGTAAAAAATACAAAATAATAAATTATTTTAAAAATAGATAGCGTAACTAAGTTTATTAATCTTTGCAATTTTGGACTCGTAAATTTCGTTTCAACTTAAATAATATATCATATCCAATAAATACCCAAATTCAGAATTTTACACGATTTTAAACTATTATAAATTATTTCCAATTGGAATAGATAGATCTATTTATCGCCCGGTTCACACTCCACCCACGTCTATTGAACAGGTTAAGAGGCTCATCCCTTGTTCCCTGTTTGGGATGTGGTTTCCGGCTTTCTCATTTCCAATCTTTTCACTATTACGTAGCCCCCTGCTCATCAGTGGCGTTACCGCCTTGCTCGGGGTGATACGATTAAAAAAAAATTATAATTAAAATGTAAAAAAATAAAATTAAGAAAAAATTCTTGTAAAAATTCATTATTCATCAGAAAAATTGTATTGCTTCAGACAATAATATTCTTAATATTACTTATTTACAAAAATAATAAAAGTTTTTCTAATAATTAATGTCATAGTTTTGTTGGATTTATTATTTTTCAAATCAGAGATTTTCAGTGAAATGGTACAAATTTGAACAAAAATGTAGGTGCTTTACAATCTCCAACGATTCCTACTTTTAACAAAAAATAATTTCAATAAATAAGTAGGTTCTATGCGAAATTACATGAAATTAAGTAAGTGGGAACAACATATATTAAATTGTTTTACCAAAATTAAAAAAAAAATACACGTCAAAAATAATTTCATTTATTTGTAAATATGTCCTGAGAATTTCGTTAAAATCGGCCAATTATTTGATTTTTACACGAATTCCCAAATAAAAACAAGCGCAAAAAATCAATGTTAAACGTTAGGCACGGTGACGACGTAAAGAAAACAAGATTTTAACCAAAATTGCAAACGTGGTAGAAAGAATTAAACAATTTTTCAAAAAATCATTAAAAATATACATTGGTCTTTCATCTTAATAATAACATCAACACTTTGACGATAAATTTTTAATTTCGTTAAGTTTGTGGCCTTTTTGATTACGCTATGCTCTTTTTCCCCGCGAATTACTGGAGGTACCTAAATATAGAATTTATACCCTTAAAATTTTTTGTCATTATTCTTATCATATTTACTATAATATTATTGTTTTTATTATTATTATTTTTATATTTTTATTCTTACTTAGTTTCATATAATAGTAATAGTATCATTTTAATTTAAGAGTGATTTTGGAAGTATTACTTTGTATTTTTTAATTTTTATCAATTATTGTTATATATTGTCATTTTTATTAGTATCTGTATTATTATTATTATTATATTTATTATTTTTAGTATTATTATTATTATTACTTTAAGTTATTTAATATCAGTTTCTTCATTATCATGTATTTATTGATAACAATAAGTGTTATGTAATAATATAATAAAATTATTATTACGGTTAGAATTAATAAGAAAAACTAACAATTCATTTTTTCTGGCAAAAATTCAACCACTAATTTTTAATTTTTAATGTCATACTTCTTAAAATAGACAACTAATAATCTAAGTCAAGATATACTGAACTCCATTATTACGGTTAGAATAAATAAGAAAAACTAACAATTCATTTTTTTTGGCGAAAATTCAACCACTAATTTTTAATTTTTAATGTCATGCATCTTAAAATAGACAACTAATAATCCAAGTCAAGACATACTGAACGCCATTACTATGGTCATTTTCATTCAAGGCCAAAGCCGTCTGGTCGACTAGATATAATATAGATGCTAATATTTAACACTGTTAAGTTACGCTCATTTCCCATACTTTTCTTATCTTTTTCTTCTTAATTTTCTTCTTTCTTTTTTCTGGAAAATCTTGAGCTATTCATTGTTGTAGGAATTTGGTCTGAGGAGCGATCTATAAGAGCCAGCCGCGAAATATAATATTATCAATGGGTTTATAAAAACATCCAACTTATGTTCTATATATATATATATATATATATATATATGTGTGTGTGTGTGTGTGTGTGTGTGTGTGTGTGTGTGGTTATCGAAAAAAGGTGTTATTAGTATTCTCCTAGTTGTATAGAACTATCTGCGTTTTATTCAATTTTTAAAGTTATTTTATATTTAAAGGGTAAGAAAAAATAAACTTTAATGTCAGAACATCAGGTCTCAATAGCGAAATTTCGCATCTACAAAATTAGATTTTATCATGTAACAAAAACTAAAAAATTAGTCTTTTGACAAAGTTGACAATGCGCAGTTTCCTTTGAAGGTTTCAGTGTTCAAAATACACTTCCTGTCGACATCTACATTTTACTTCGCCCAGTGATGTATCGCATTATTTTAATGTTCTTACCGGAATATTATCGTTAAAATAATCAAGTGGAAAAAAAAGTCTAGAATAAAATAGTAGTAAAATGCATCTTTGTTGAAGTAAAATTTATAATCACATAAGTTTTCACGAGTATATTTTCTACTGATAAATTTCTGCTTTCAGTCGTGTGCATCAAACTTCATAAAATTGTGGATAAAATGAAACCGCTATAATCTGAATGTGGTAGCAACATTCATCAAACATGAAAATATAAAAGACTTAAACAATCGAATGAATTACGGTAAAAATGACATTCTCACGCATAAGTTTAAATTCAACATCAACTGTTATTATCAGTCTTTTTGAATATTGTTCTTTGGATTGCCCTTTCTACTCCCATTGTTATATTCTTTCAATTTCAGTCACCCTTTTCGTCTTAGAGGCATTATCGCCTTCCTTGGTATAAATTAATCAATAAAAAAAATGTATCTTTCTGGTTGTTAGTTTCTACAAAAATTATACCTCCCTCGTTTTAATATAATGGGTATTTTCTAGAAACCTTCCAACTGAGGTCGGATGTGACACAAGGTTAGTTAGTTAATGTTGGAATTAAAGCCCGTAAACTTGGGGAAAATTTTTTCGTAGACCTTGCTTAAGGCAGAGACGGGTACAATTCTTTCCCAGACAAACATCTGCTCTTCGGCGGAATCTTGCCTAGGTTCCTCTCTTTCTCCAGGAAGCTGAGAGTCCGACAGGGTAGGTTTTGCTGTAGAAGTCTTCCTATACCGTGACCACATGTTCAATATTTGTCGGTAAAAATCCGCTCTCATTTCAACACTTTTCTTCATTCTAGTAGAAATTTCCCGGTATAAACAACCGTAGCTTAGATATTACATATCACTTTTATCGCTTACCACAATTTTGTAAGAATATTATTTAAAAATCATATATATTGTTCATTTTCTGAAAATCATACCTCGTTATTCCGCTGAACTTTCTGATTTTGACTATCGTGCTTCCATCTTCTACCAAGTCAAACCTCTGCATTTACTTAATTTCGACAACTTCGAGACGTAAGTCAAAACTTGGAACACCTTTTTTGCTGGCAACCCTGCATATAATTGCGAAGTAACGTCAACCACACAGTTTTCAACAGGAAGGACAAATACTTTATTCCAATGAACGTCACTCAGGAAATCGCGGAACGAGTCTCAATGGGTTCTTTGGTAACAGTAAGATATTCTGCTGGTCTGAGGTTCTTGCGTTCGGTAGAGGCGGAAGGAAATGCTGACGGAAACTAACGCATGGTCAGAGTTTCTGAGAGGTTAGAGTTACTTGACATTGCAAGAGTCAGGGGTGGAGGTAAAGCACAGATTTAGTAGTGAGTCGTGTCCATTAGGGCTATTACAGAAACGTGTGGGGAACTTCACCACCTGCGTAAGAGACTGAGCGATAGAAAAATTCATGGTGTGTACAACAGTAAGATGTGCAAAGGAGTTATCCAGCCACTCAGCATGATGAGCGTTAAAGTCGCCAAACAAATATATGGGCGGAAGGAAATGGCTTTGTCGATATTGTTGAGATGCTGTCAAGAACAAAGCACTCGGGAGAGGATGGGGGGCGGTACAGAAAGAAGAGTTGTTAACTGAGCTTAGAAGGGAGAGACGGAAACACATATAAGAATGATGTAAGGGTTCAAGAGAAATCATCCTAGCTAGAGGAAGGCGTTCACTAACGTAAACCCCAAGCCCGTGCATGTGGACATTGGAGTCCATTCTGAAGAGAGAAAGGTAACCAGGGATAGAGAAGTCAGAAGAGGAAATTGAGGGGTTGAAATTAGTCTCAGAGAGAGCTAAGATGTCAGGGGACCTTTGTTGGAGAAAAGATTCAACGCTACTGAAATTGGTTCGGATACCGCGGATGTTATTAAAGGAAATGTTAAGAGGTTTAGGTGATTTTAATTTGCCTGGTTTAGCTTTTTAGCGGAAATATGGCTGTTCATGTTGTTCATGTTCATGTTGTTGTTGTTCATGTTCATGTTGTTGTTGTTCATATTCATGTTATTGTTGTAGAGAGACCTCGAGTAGAGGAAGCAAACGGTCATTAGCTGCGACATGCACAGGAAGGGAACTGGCGCGAGCTGCACCAAAGTGTGGCCTCGAGGTTGCCCACCGAAAGCGCCTGCAGGGACACCTATCCATGCGCGACATGGCACTGCAAGAACCCCGATATTATGCAACGGCTGATCAGACTCTTGACGCTACGCAAGAGATAGGTCTCCTAACTACCAGAAAACTGCCAACTCAGTACCCTCACAATGAAGAGACGTTGCTACCGACACGCACATCGCAGGAAAATCGCAGAAGCACTATTACTGAGGTCTGAGAAGAAAAAGAGAGCCGGAGACCACTTCCTGAACAGGGCCCGGAGGGATGAACCTCTGCACCTGTTTTATAGATGTGGGTGGAGTGTGAACCGGGCGATAGAGTCTATCTACTCGAATAAAAAAAAGTAAAAAATAAAAAAAAAGTAAAAGTTTCAAATTAGTTAAAGTTCAAACAACTGCTACAAAATTTCTGACAAATTAAACATAAACTAAATCGCAGAACTTTCAATTGAACAAAGAAAAATAGTCATAGAGAAATACAACAAATGACTTACATTGAAGAAATTCAACTCTGGGACCCTAACAGGTGCTCTCCGGTGGACCTGCGAACAACAGCATTTAAGAGGTGGTTGGCTGCCCTTCCAAACTTTCCAATTAAAAGCCTTACTGCTGGATGTAGTTTATAGTTTATATAGTTTGTAGTTTATATGTAGTTTAATTGGAGTAGATAGATCTATCTATCGCCCGGTTCACACTCCACCCACGTCTATTGAACAGGTTAAGAGGCTCATCCCTTGTTCCCTGTTTAGGATGTGGTTTCCGGCTTTATCTTTTCCAAACTTTTCATTATTACGTAGCCCCCTGCACATCAGTGGCGTTACCGCCTTGCTCGGGGTGATATGATTAAAAAAAAAATAGTCAAACCCAAAACCTGGATGTAGTTTACCGTAATGCTCTGGACGCCTTATTGGGGTTGGGGTTACCCTTCCGCAGAGGTGTAGTCGGCGAATTCATAGCCACCAGCTGACAAGGGCGGGAAGTTTTAGAGAAAATAAAAACGAAAAGGACAGGCATATATAATCATCAGAAAAATCAGTTAAAATTTATAGAATAGATAATGGGGAAATAGGGAATGGACAATCTTATACTCACAGGAGAGCTTGAAGACAAAAGAGACAAAGGAGAAAAACATAGTCTACCAAGCAAAATTGAGTAGCTGAATAGCGAGACAATGTTTAGATGAAATAACTTCTTTTTATGTGCCGTGTGCCTTCAGAACGTAGGCGATCATAGAATTCCACTTGGCTCTGTCTCTTCTTGCTCTTAAAATTCTTCATCTTGGTATCTCTCCGAAACCCCGCTCTGACATCCATTAGTTCAAGCCTATCAAGTAGGTATCGCGCTGCGTTTTTCTGTCTCTCTTTCCCTCTAACCGACCCGTGAGTATTAAATTCTCCAGGCCCTCCTTCCTCCTTACATGTCCCAGAAACCTCATCTGTCACTTCCCTTCGTTTCCATTCTCTCCAACACCTCGTCTTTAGTGACATGCTCAGTTCATGGTATCCTCAGCCACTTTCTGTAAAACCACATTTCGGTGCCTCAAACCACTGCTTCGTCCTTGAGGAGATAGTCTAACATTTACTTCCATGCAGAAGAGCAGATAACACATAGCAATTCATCACTCTCTTTGTTTTCAATGAAATTTCCCTGTTTTTCAGTTCTATGGTTAGCTTTTGAAATGCATCCTTGGCCTGGCATACGTTCTTGAACCTCAACACCTTACTTTTTAACCTCTGTCAGCACGCTTCCCAGGTATTTAAAGTTCTTTACTTGTTTTATCTTAGTTTCTTCGGCTTGTAGTTGGCATAACAAATAGTTAAAATAATTTCTAAGTACAGGAAATTGTGGCGAGATATACATACCAAAGTCCCGAATGGACACAAAAAGAACGAAGCCTGCACAATTTTTATTGAGTTGGATGATTTTGTGTATGAGTTTCTGTTTGCGACTTCATAAAACGTTAAAATTTAATTATGAAAAAGTAAAAAATAGAAATATAAAAAATAAAAAAATGCAGTAATGTCAAACACAGTATTTCGACATCCCCGCTACGTAGCGCAAAACTTTGATTACCTTTTTTACTGGCAATCTTGCATATAATAAAATATGAAGAAAATATTAATATTAAACTTTGTTAGAAACAAAGACAAAAAGTAGTCATCTATTATGCAATATCAATTGGTCAGTTCATTGCCACACGTTTAATGGTTTCTAAGACAGATCTCAAAAGTGACATGACTGAGTGGACTGAAAATTTTCCTGCAGTTGGTTACCATTACTTTCTGCGGAAGATTGGTTGCCAACCAAGGCTATAGTACCTGATCTGTCCTGTTACTTGATACATAGCTGGAGAAAAGAGGCGGATTAATATCTTTTGAAAGATATTTAATATAAGGAAGAAATAGATGAGGTTTCTGGGACATGTAATGAGGAAGGAGGGTCTGGAGAATTTAATACTCACAGGATGGATAGAAGAAAAGAGAGACAGGGGAAAACAGCGCGAGACCTACTTGAAAGGACTGAGCAAATGGATGGCAGAGTTGGGTTTGGGAGAGATACCAAGAGGAAGAATGTTAAGAGCGATAAGAGACTGAGCCATGTGAAAATCCATGATGGTCCTATGTCCTGTTATTTGACACATATCTGGAGAAAAGAGACGGATGAATACCTTTCCCAAGGGTATTTGCGTGAAAGTGAATGCAAGGAATTCAACTGGAATTCAAACTCAGGTCTCCGATTTCTCCTTCTAGGCCTATATCACTGCAACGCAACGCACATTCAATGTCAGTCTTTCTCTATTGCAGTGAACGTGTATTTTTTTCTAATCATTTCGCCCGAAGTAATGCAAGACCACCACTGGTGCGCAGGAGGTTACACCGAATAGAACAAAAGCAATAAAAAGAACAAGGAAGAGGAGATGTCGAATTAGAATTAGAGAAGAAAAGGAATCAAGGAAATTAAAGATGGCCATTCCAGCATCGTTTAAAATTTGAGGGATCGCAAAAATCAGGGAAGACAGCAAACGGAGTGGAATTCCACAAACGCAAAGTGGGATAAAAGAAATTATAGAGGCAGTCACATTTAGCTATTTCGACGGTAAAAAGGGTGGGACCTTTTTAGCAATCTAGTAGCACGCATAAATATATGTCGTATTTAAAAATAGCGTCAAACACATAGAATATAATGAGTTTGATCAATCTTTTTTACACTCTATACAAAGACGAATACCAAGTATATATAAAAATATAAACATACTTTTATTCTTCGTCAGTGATGGTTGTGTGGAGAAGGATGTAGCCAAAGAGAATCACGAGTTGTAGGGAATCGTTGACTTGCAGGAGTTGTCTTCTCTTTTTCTCATTTCTCTGCGTTCTCTCGGTGTTCTCCTGTTGTTCTGATTTAAGTCAGAAAATTCTATGCATTTTTTTCTAGGGTTTTCGCTTTATTGCGTCATCTATGACCAGGAATAGTTGTCAATCATCTTTGCTGGCTATTGCCTTGTAAGCCTGCTGCCTTTGATGTCAATCACATTTTTGTCGGTCCTGCTTGTGTTTTCTGCCTTTGATGTTAATCCTAGTTTTATTGGTCCTGTTGGTGTTTTCTGTCTTTGATGTTGATCATATTTTGTCGGTCCTGTTTGTGTCTACTGACTTTGAGGTTGACCATACGTTTGTCGGTTCTGACTTTGAGGTTGACCATACGTTTGTCGGTTCTGACTTTGAAGTTGACCATACGTTTGTCGGTTCTGACTTTGAGGTTGACCATACGTTTGTCGGTTCTGACTTTGAGGTTGACCATACGTTTGTCGGTTCTGACTTTGAGGTTGACCATACGTTTGTCGGTTGTGTTCGTATTTTCTGTCTTTGATATTGTTCATAGTTTTGTTGGTTCATAGTTTTGTCGGTTCTGTTTGTGCTACCTGCCCTTGACGTTGATAACTTTTTTGTCGGTAACTGCTTCTGATGTCATATTTCTGTCGAGTCGCACAAATAGATGACAGAAATTTGAAACTGGAATGCATTACAGCTTAGAAAAAGAAGTAGAAGAAGAAAAATGGTTGTTCATTCTTCTAGTCTTCGTTGACTATAATAATTCTTGCATCTTTTTTCGTTCTGAATTCGCAATTAATTCCATTGATGCGGTCTCACTTGTCTAGCGTATGTTGTTAAGTTTTTGCGTATGCCATGAATAAGTCCAGACAGGTCTTCTTATAATCATCTCGCTGTATAAGTCTAGTGTGAAAACTCGTCTTACTTTTATATTTGTATATTACTTAGCTCTATCTACAAGTATAATCTCATTGTTTATTTGAATATATATTTCCCACGCGGTCATGGAACTTAAACCACCATTCGTAGAGAGATTGCAGCTACTTCAATTGATATGTTATGCCGCACTCTGTTTGAAATGAGAGATCGAGCTTATGGATGCTCTCTTCGGTGTAATATTCAAAATCTAAATGATACTTCTAACTCTTGTCTATCTTTCATATAATAAATATATTGGGCACTCTAGGTTCTTTTTAGAATTTAACATACTTACATTAAAATGGGTCCCTTTATTATGGAAAAACTAAACTGTTAATTGTCATTTGAATATATTGATAAAATTAAAACACGAGGTGAAAATATATTTTAGTTCGCTCAATGGATAAGACTCAATATAATAAGATAGATAAAAATATTATTTCTCAAAGTATATTCAGTCTGAAAATTTTTTAGTCTTAGTATATAATCTGATATTAAGAGAAAAAAATGGCAAAGACCCTGAAAGAAAATGGAGTATAAAAAAAAGTCAAACCTTACAACGGTGGTGATGTCTGATGCGTGCCAAGAAGAAATGTTACTCATAATATTATTTCCAGAACAAAAAGTTGTCCAGATGTAATCACATCAAAAATATATCTTACGATCATATAAACCTAAATGAAGGTGTTTAAAATTCTTAAGTTATTCCCCACTAATTTTGAAATATCAGTTATTTCAAACTTCCATCCGTGCTTTCGTAAAATCCCTGCTGTACGTTTGAAAACGTTGAAAAATCAGATGTTATGAATCATCTGAAGATACCGAAACGTTGAGACCAAGGTTGCGTAAATAACTGGTTTCTAAATGAAACATATTCAAAAGCTTAGCATTATATGTACTGCGCACTTTTACTACAACTGTATACTGGTCTAACTTAATTGTGAACAAAAACTGGTTAACAAAAAAAATATATATATATATATATACTAACAGAGACTTGTACCTGCATAAATAACAAATGGACTGAAAAAAAGTTGACGTCATAAAGTAAGATCTTAGGATCCTTTCAGCCAAGATATTATCAAAGGTGCTCGTTGGCAGAATTGTTAATGATAGACAGGACACAAAAATTACTTGTAGAAGGCAAGTTTAAACTCGTTTAAAAACAACATGTTAATAAAAAATTAGTTAAAATGTAAGGGTGGTGTAAACATAAAATTGAAAACGAAGAATTTACAATCCCTCCAATATATATATATTTCTCATTAGTATGTGTCGTCATAGAATCATATATTATTAGTATGTGTCGTCATAGATCATTAGAATGTGCCATCATAGAAATAAGTATAAATTGCCATAATTATCCTATTCTTCCAATTAGTCACAATAAGGTTTAAAAAAAAAATGGCTAAGCAGTTACTTCCCTCAACCTGCCGCTACTAACTCAAGCGTCAACCCCACATATCTCCCACTACCAAAGATAAAATTACTACCACAATCCCGTTAGCTTAACACTATAAAAATCAATATCCCCCAACCCCTTCCTTTACTAGAGCAACCATCTTGGTTTAGAATTTTTCTTCATTTATTGTTTAAACGGGGCTGAAAATTAAAAATGGCTATTTTCCCCTCTAAGTTTTATCTGAATTTGCAGATATATATATATATATATATATATATATATATATATATATATAGAGAGAGAGAGAGAGAGAGAGATAGATAGATATGGAAGCATTAACAATAATAAGAAAGCTAACATTCAATGACAGTAAATATGGACACGGCTAGAATATGCTGACCTTGTTTGGTACATAAAATATTGCTATAACTCTAGATATATAAATAAACAAATCCATACATTCAGTTAAAAATAAAACATACATTTATCCAATTTTTAAACACTTTGTGTCTAGAAAACACTTTTAAAAACACAAGAGAAATTAAATAAAATCTTAATCGCATTACCTTGTTAGCCGCCTTTCATTAAATTTGTATTAAAAAAGCAAGGTAAAAAAAAAAGGAAAGGGGAGTTTTATAGTTAAAAAAAAATTTTAAAAATGGCTGACTGGCAGGAAGTTAGAAATACTTCAAAATAACTCCAGTCGTGAGTTGCTGGTTTTTTGTGGTATAGTTTACATGTCAGTTCAGCGAATAGGAGTAAAGCTAATTTCAGGGAACAACTGACTTTGCCAGCCAACTCGCTTAATTTTGGCGCCAGCCAAAGATTACGAATACCCGAAGAACGACTTCCATTTGTAAAATCATCCGGCCACATCAAAGAGTTTATTGAAATTTTTTATCTAAATAAGTCAGAACATGGAGAAGTTTCATTCATTTAATAAATTCTTTTATGAAGAGAAAACCTTTAAATATTATATTAGTTGAGCCCAAGATCAATGTCGTTTAATGCTGAGGACATACTGAACTCGCTACACTAGAAAAATTTATACAAGAGGAGCACGAAAATGATCGTACTACGGAAAGCGCATATTTTAATTATACAAAAACAATGTTAATAGGCGATCGGACGGCACACACGAAATGGTTTCTAAGACAGATCAGTTTATCATTGTACTACGGCAGCTCTCCTAATTCACGACTATTCCACAATTTTTCTATATGTTATTCAGGATTTATGTATTTTTAAACGCAAAATTGGCTAAATTTAGTGATTGTCACGTTTTGGAGATGTCTGAGATCTCTTGTTAAAAATCAGCTAAAACAGGAAGCAATGATTATCTCATTACAAACGTTCATATGTCTTTATGTATTATACATGGTTTTGAGTATGGGATTCTGTTTGTCATTTCATACGACATGTTCATGTTAAAAATTGAATTACAAAAAAGCCGGAAAGCTGAAACGTGTTGTAATATTTAAGGAAAAAGAAAAGAAACAACTTTAAACACATAGAAAATAATGAGTTTCATAAGTCATTTTTGTACATTCTTATTAGCCAAATGCCACTTTTTTCCCTTATGAAATAAAAAAGAGATGAAGGCTCGATTCTTGTCGGAGGCACATTTTTTTTATTGAGTAGGAGGTCTTAATTTAGGCTACCCTTTTTAATTAATTTCACTGTTTAACCCGAGAACACTAACCATGAGTATATAGTACCCAGCGCAAATGACGCCAATTTAATTACAATTTAATTAAATTTTCAGTAACTACTTTTCTTACCTAAATAATATTTTTCATTTCCTATTAATGGTAATTCAAAGTACAAGTTTTGAAGTGCCTGCATGTAAAATATTTCAAATAAATATTTGTATTTAATATTTTTTTATATTTTAAAAATCGGGTAAGATATACCCATGGTTAGTAGTAGTGTAACTGATATTTGATGGTTAGTGTTCCAGGGTTAATAAAGCATAAATAAAAACGTATAACAACTCAAACAAATGTACATAAAAATACCATTTATAGTAATAAAGAATATTGAAATCCTTTAAAAAATAATATATATAGGCTGCGATGGGTAAATTATCGCTATTTTATATTTTTAGTTTCACGCATGCGTGTTGTTAGTTTATGATTTTTTTAGTATAGTAGTGCCAGTTGTGCACCTATCGTGAAAAACAGCATCATGACGTGATTCACTCTACTGGAAATTTGAAGCATGCTGTACTGTTTGGTTTCAACCAGAACATTTCGGTGTGTTTGGAGGACAGTGCAAAGGATTCGGAAAGAGTTGGATGAGCCTTGATTAAGGCGATTACGAAGATACAGCAGCTCGAAAAACTCCCATTAATAGTTCTGATAAAAGTCCTTAATCTCAAGTGATCTGAGGAAGTAGGTTCAAGAAGGTGGCTTCTGGAAGATTCTTCTGGAAAATTGTATGTCTGGTCACCAGAATCTGCACCTTGCCACACAAGCAAGGAATTCAGTCATGACTGTTAACAACATCCGTCCAACTAACTCCCCAGACTGCAACCACTTGATTATTATGTGTGAGGCACAGTTGAGCAAGTGATCAAAGATGAACTGCAGGCAAGGATTGAGGTAACCATCCAGAAGAGATGCAAGAAATTACGAAGATACCTGGAGGCCGTGGATAAATCCAATCACAATTTTATTGAATAAATTTACTTTTATATTTTAAGACATTTTTGTAAAATTTTGGTAATTATATTTGTTAAAACGAGACATCATTTTTGCTTATAAAGTTGACGAAAATTTATTCATCACACATGTAATAATCAAACATTTGTTGAATTCACCTGATTAGTATGTAATTAGTTCTACCGGGAGGTATTGATATATTTTCATAATCATAATGTATTTACTCCTTGTTTATTTTATACTACTACACCCCTATATATACCCCCATATATATATATCTATATATAGGGGTATATATATAGATATATATATATATACTGTTTATTCAGAAATTATAACATGAATATGATATAATATGACTACAAAGTAGCTATTTTGTTTTGACACTTCTTGACAAGAAACAAGAATAGCTACTTTTGTAGTGATATAACATATTCATGTTATGATTTCTGAATAAATATTATTAGCTCTACTTTGTATTGAGCACTTTCTTAAAAATAGTGTTTCTTTGATTATTCCATCTATACGTACCCTATATATATGGGTGTGTAGCAAAATATGACTACTTTTTTTTACGGTTTACAATTCTCTCATTTGTTTTGTCTAAGATGACTAATAAAACTTCTTAACAATCGTCTGAAGTTTGTTTTGCTATTGACAAATACTGACTTTTTTCCCAAAACTGAGAAAAGTGTTCACTGAAAATCAAATTCAGGCACATGAACCTTTGGCTTACAAATATATATATATACATCGTGTTAGTACAAATAATTTGTCACTTTAACTGAATAGTCTTATGCTGACTTCTAAGTTTGTGACGTCTTCGTTATGATGACTTCATTCATCGGGGTTGTTTCTTTTTTGAAGGAAAAGAACTCCAAAAATACACAGAACCGATGAGTGAGGACATCATAAAAGTGTCCTCACGAACATTTGAAGTCGACATGAACCTGCTTAGGTAAAGTTTCAAATTCTTTGAGCTAAAACTATCAACGCTCTATCTCCACCCGATATCGGACACTTTGAGATAAAAAAAACTACTTGTCAATGTGACTTTATCAGTAGTCAGTCAATAAAGTGCCGTAAGTGATACACGCTTGGGCGATCTGTCTCTGACATGATTGACTGAGAAGAGAATTATCCCGCAGTAACTTGACATTGCTTTCTACGGTAGACTGGTTGCCAGCCAAGGCTATAAAACCCAATTTGACCTATTATTTAACCCATAACTGTAGGGAAAAGTCGGATTAATAGGGTATTTGTTCGTCAGTGAATGCAAGGAATTCAACTGGAATTCGAACTCGGCTCTTCCGATTTGTCGTTCCGAGCCGATATCCAATGCACAACAACGCACATTCTTTATCAGTAAAACTACTGAAAAGTAACAATCTTACAACAAAAGCTATCACAACTGAACACTATATATGTATATATATATATATATACATACAAATATACGCACACATGTTTCACTAAAGACGAATGGTAAGGTAATGCCAGACGTCTTTTCATTAGATTTTTCATGTATTTTGCTTTCCAGGCATAAAGTGTCTAAAAATCTCCGAATAAACCAAGATCTATTAGACGTTAACCAAGAAAAAAGCCAACACTTAACAATATCAACTACGAACACGACCACAATGTGATGACCGTGTTTGGAAAATAACAAAACGTTCTCAACATCTAATGTATATATTTTATATCCAGTTAAAAAAAATTAAATACTTTTTAATGGCTACTGAATAGCCGATTTGTCATTTTAATCATTTGGACAGTTTTTACAAATTTTAAAAAAAAAACACTTGCATAAACAAAATTAAAAAGCCTAATCCTTTTAACTTTTATAAAATATAAATTTCTGCCAAAACGCACGCACGTACACGTACACACACACACGCACACACACACACACACACACGCACAGATGGTTTAATAAGTTGGTTAATGATTTGGGTTAGTTGATAAATTGGAGTGGGGATTTGAGATATGATAGGTCAGAGAGGAAAGTTAGGTTTATGCGCTTTTAAGATCCCATAAATGTATCCGGGTTACAAACTAATTACACCATACATATCTAGTAAATTCAACATCAAATTAATATTGAAACTAATCCAAATCTTAAAAAATAAAAAATAATAATAAAAGCATAGCTTTACTTGATGTTGCTAATTTATTTACCAATGTACCTGTTAGAGAAACGATTGGTACTGAAAAACAGGAACATCTCATTAGAAACAAAGAAAAGAGTTCTTGATTGCTACGTGATATTTATCCTTCTGTATGAAAGTGAATGTTGGACAATCTCAACAAGGATGAAGGAGAAGCTTGAGGCAGCAGAAATGTGGCTTTTCAGAAGGATGCTGATGATACCTTAGGCGGAGCAAGTGTGCAACGATGAGGTGTTGGAAAGGATGAAAACGTTTAGAAAACTCACACTTAATACCAGAAAGAGACAAACGAGGTTCTTGGGACACGTAATGAGGAAGGAGGGCATGGAAAACTTAATACTCACATATAGGATAAATGGAAGGAGTGACAGGGTAAAACAGCGTGAGGCATACTTGTTAGGTCTGAGAAAATGGATGGCAGAGCAGGGGTAAGAAGAGATACCAAATGAAAAATACTGAGAGCAACATGAGACGGAGTCAAGTGGAAGTACATGAGCGCCTATGTCCTGAAGGAACACGGCACATGAAGAATAATATACTGCGAAAGTTAACCTGACTTTTCCCACTGAGGTCACTTAATTATTAAATTTTGTTTATCAGCTAAGCAATATCATTGACCATCTCATTGTACCATACATAAATTTTAAATACAGCATCAAATCCACACTCGAACTAATGCAAATCTGAAAAACACAAAATCTCAATAATGATCAATTGATGTCGAAATTTTATTTACTTTTATAGCTGTCAGAAAAAATATGATATTATTATAAAGAATATATATATATGTCATCCACATAGAAGCCTGTTTCGCTGTATCACAATTCATTAGTGTGGCTAGACATCCATTTGCTTCTGGCCGGAATCGAAACTTGATTGATTTGATATTTGTCAGAGTCGCTAACCACTAAGCCATAGAATCAGAGAAAGGAAATTTTAGCGTGTTATATATAAGCGAAGTATACACACGCTAGTCACCGAAAAGAACTCAAATTGCTGAAGAGTAATGCCTAAACTTCGGAAGTATTAACTGTTTTTTTCCTCTCTAAAGAGCTCAGTTATAATGAGAGCCTAATATATTCCTCATCCATGTAGAAGCCTGTTTCGCTGTATTACAGCTTATCAGTGTGCTTAGATATCGAAACTCGACCATTTTGGTGTCAGACGGAAGTCTCTAACCCCTAAACCATAGGCGTATGGAATCAGAAAAGTGAAACTTTTGCGTGTTCTATATAAGCGAGGTATACACACGCCAGTCACCGAAAGAACTCAAGTCATTGTTATTTGAGTGTGTGTGTGTGTGTGTGTGTGTGTGTATGTGTGTGTGCGTATTGTGAGCAGAAAAGAAGCGTTTTTAATTTTCTTCTTAAATAAAACTATTTGCATTTTATTTAATTTTTAAAATAATTTTTTGTTAAAAGAATAGAAAAATATGTTTTAAAGTTAGAATATCGGATCTCAGTTGCGCAAATTTGTATCCACGAAATTAGATTTTATCGTGTCACATGAACTAAAAAATTAGTCATTTGATAAAATTGACAATGCGCAGTTTTTTTCTGAAGGTCTCAGTGTTCCAAATGCACTTCCTGTCGACATCTGCTTTTCTTTCGCTCCGTGATGTACTGCATAATTTTAATGTTACAACCAGAATAATGTCGTTAAAAAGAAAGTAAAAAAAGTTTAGAAAAAATGCCAATAAAATATAACTTTGTTGAAGTTTATACCGGTTCATAAAATTTACAATCACATAAGTTCTAATGAACACAGTTTGTACATCCAAATTTCTGCTTTCAGTCTTGTGAATAAAACTTCATAAGATTGTGCCTAAAAAGAAACCTTCTTAATTTACTCTGACTGTGAAAGGCAATTTCCATCAAACAAGAAAATATAATAAAGTTTTAAAAATAACAAAATAGAATAAATTAAGAAAAAAGATATCCACCATCATCGCAAATTACTAGACAACCAAAACATTAGCCTAAAAATATAATTTATATATATTGCTATAGCGTCGTCATATCTAAATTTTCATAAAAATTATGGTGCCAGACGCGTTCATAAATACCTAAACCGTCAAGGGTATAAACAGTTTATTTATCTATATCTACTGACCAGAATAATCGATAAATCTTGTCTGTAAAATATGCGTCCTTCGGCATTATTTGCTAATATAACAGAACTTCAACTTTAGTAATGTTTAAACAAATATATATATATATCCGAGTGAGTACAGAACGAGGAAAGAAAATTTTTTTCTGTCCAAAACATTAATTTAAAACAGTGCTCGATATATGGTGTATAGAGCTGTGAATATTTATTATAAATTGTATTAGTGTTGGATTTATTTTTGCTGTGTATTTTTAATATTTTGGTGTTATGCATTTTGATTATTTTTTCTAGATTATTGGAACAGCTATAGCTTAAGTTTATGGTATTTTTATTG